>APFE030652700.1:61268-77665 GCA_000404065.3 Pinus taeda
AAGAAAGTGCAAACACCTAGTAAGGAACCTGAAAGCTCTAGCATGACTCATGAAGAAGAGGAAGAAATGCAACATGATATATCAAAATTACAAGACCAAGTGCAACAACTGTCCCTTACACAAAAGGAACAGAATCTAAGATGGATGGTTTAAAGAAAGATGTAGAAGCTAAGATGGATGGTTTAAAGAAAGGTGTAGAAGCTAATATGGACTGTTTAAAGAAAGACGTAGAAGCTAAGATGATTGACGTGGAAGCTAAGATGGATGATTTGAAGATAGATTTGAAGACAGACATGGACGAATTGAAGATAAATATGAATAACTTGCTACAAGAAATGGTGGTCACTAAGGGTGAAAGGGGAGTAAAGGAAACTCATGATGAGAACAAAAGAAATGTTAATCATGATTCCATAGACTCTAATGTTGGATCGAAGACCCATCATATTCCAAAAATCGATATGAGGAGTTTGATGCAAGGATCCTGCAACATGGATATTATAGATGGAGCAATTTTTCGATCTCAGTAATGTGCAAAACACACAAAAGGTACGTATTGCAACTTTATATTTGGAACCAAGTCAGTTTGTATGGTATCAATGGCTTTCTCTCGTAAACAAATTATCACTTGGGCAATTTTTACGGAATAATTGATGGCACATTATGAGGATACAAAAAGGAACACTTTTTTTAGCCAATTGATAAGTCTCAAACAAAAGGGTTCAATAATGGAGCACATTGAGGGGTTCCAAAAATTGAACATAAGGGTAAAAGATATTCCAGAGGAGCATAGGATTGATGTGTTCATAGGGTCTTTAAAGGATAATATCCAACATGATGTTCGCCTTTGGGAACCTGATTCATTAGAGAAGGCAATCAAGTTAGCAAGAAAAATGGAAAGAAAAATTATGGCAACCAGGAAGCATACCACTCACAACTATAAATAGGGAAGTGTTTTTGCCCCTAGTCTTCCACAACCTATAAGGTTGACACCACAAAAATTGGAAGAAAAAAGAGCAAAAGGGCTTTGTTACAGTTGTGATAGCAAATACACTAAAGGTCATAAGTGTACTGAGAAGAAATTATTCTACATAGATTGTGAAGAGAAAGAAGAAAAAGAGCAAGAAAGGTCAAAAGAAGAGGACATACTCCAGGAACAAAGCCTAGATGAAGAAAAAATAAATCCGACTATATCTTGTAATGCATTGGCGGGAATTACCACTCCTCAAACCATCAAGATAGAAGGAAAAATCAAGAAAAAAAGGGTAATAGTTTTGATTGATTCAGGAAACACCCACAATTTTATTCATTGTAAGGTAGCAAAAGAATTGAATTGCTTCCTATATCCAACACCAGAGTGTTAAGTGATGATTGCAAATGGAGGAACAATAAATTGCTCTGGAAAGTGCGATAATATCAAGCTATCCATGGGAGAATGTGTATTTACTAGCCTAATGCTTTCCATTCCAATGTGAGGTGTTGATGTTGTACTAAGAGTCCAATGGCTACAATCCCTGGGTACAATAGCTTTTAATTTTCAAGAACTTTTCATGAAATTTTCTACAGAAGGAAAGGAAGTTGAATTAAGGGGTATTGCAGGGTAATAAGCTCTAATGGTATGACAAAGCTGCTAAAAAGGGATCAAAGAGGTGTAATTGCACAATTATGCTCACTAGATGTTTCCACATCAGAATCATCTATTTCTCCAGATCTCCAAAAAGTCCTGGAAAATCATTCCAAGGTATTTGAGACTCACAAAGGTCTCCCACCTATGCGTGATCATGATCATGATATTCATTTGATTCCAGGAAGTGTTCCTCCGAACATCAGGCTGTACAGATATCCCTATGTCCAAAAGAGTGAAATTGAACGTATGGTTGCAGAAATGCTAGAGGCTGGTGTTATCACTCAGGTTGTCCCTAAGCTCCTGAAGGGATACGGCTGAGATAACCACAAACCAATCTTTGGACTACAGATTCTAGCCCACCTGTAATCAGAGAGGGCTCTCTCTTGATGATTTAGCTTTGTTGATGATGATTTTAGGCTAGCTATTGGGTTCAGTGGGTTTTGTTTAGGTGTGGATGGTGTTTGACTGGAAGGAAGATCCATTCAAGCAGAGAGGCACGCATGGAGTGATAAGTTTCAAACCATTGGGCATGGAGTCAAGGAGTAGAACCACAGATAGGCTTTCCTAATCACAAGAGGAATATGGAGCAAGGTAGCTATACATGAAACAACCTTCAAGCTAAAGAGATGGGGTGAAATGTAAGGAATGAGAGGCAATTAAGAATCTCTCAATCAGCTTAATAGAGGGAAGGAGAATGAGCTCTATCTAGGGGCAGTTAAGAATCCCTGGATAACTATCATACATGGTGAATTAGGGAAAATATGAGCCAGGTGGAATTCATATTTATGCCTAAAACAAATGAAAACATAAAGAAACAGCAGAAATTGAGCATAGAGTGCAATTAAACAAGTAATAAGCTATTATTTCTTTCTGCTGCTTAGATAATGATATATGAATGGAAGAACAGAGGTAAGAATCACTTATTGAGTCATGTATCAGCACAAGAATTCCACAGTCACTCTTCAACCATTTAAAATAGTACACAATTCATTCTCTGAGCTCTTCAGCAGTCTTTGATTATAGAAATTATCAAGTATACAGTGTGAGTCTCTACTCAAGAAAAACATCTAACCAACAAAAACCAACCCTCATTACATTGTTCAGGGTCGTTTTTATAGGTAAAATATCCAAAAGTATTTATTACAACTGACCTAAACAGGTCTGCGGGAAAGCTTTTAAACCTAAACTTGTGCTGGAATTAAATGCAAGTAAATATCCTTTGGGCTGCGCCAGAGGCAGCTGGATCAAAATTAATTAATATGGTGTCTTTGGTGACCTGGTGCAGTGGTTCAGCAATAACTGTGCTTTGAGTGTTGGTCCACTAATCTTATGTTAGTTTTAATGTGCAGTAATTTTTGATGGTGAGCTTTGAATGGTTCCTTAACTGCTTCTTGACTTTCAAGGTTTTTCTTTTAATGTTTTATCCGCCTCGATCCCTGAGAAGATTTTCACTGATACACTTCGCCGCAACACTGATACTCTTTGACATGGATTTTGGCTTCACATCTGCTCTGATACTCTTTAACGCCTGAACCGGGTATTTCTCTTTCTTCTGATACATAAAAAACTACAAAATTGGGCCTTTTCTGCCTTTTTCGGTGCAAAAATGGCTGAGGAATCAAAAGATTCCCCAAATATTCCCCATTATGGCCCATTTCCCGAAATTCACAATATCTCCCCCCACCCCCACCCTCATATAGCGCTAATCACGCACCGAAAACTGCCCCTGTTTCTCATTTCGGGCTTCCGAAGCTTAGATTTTGCACTTGCGCGTTTTTTTCAGCTACTGACGTCAACGGTATGGCGGATGACATCAGCATGATGTTAGCAGTGGGGTCCTCTGGTACAGTGATGATGTCAGCATGATGATGTGGCAGTATGGCAAGTGATGACATGGCAGGGACACGGTGACAGGGTGATGTTAGCAAGGCGCAGGAAGGAAGGGGTGAGTTGGCAGCTATTTGGCAGGTGATGTGGCGCTCATGTTACGTAAGGGGAGAGCGGTTTCTGGTTTGCATCAGACTGCCTTTGGTACAGGAGTGGTATATGTCAGGTGTGGCCCGATGCAATGAACAGCCGACAGTTGTCCCGGTGTACAACAGGAAAACCGTTGTCCATCGGGTGCTATCACACTGTTACATGAGGGTGCCCGATATGCATGAGGGTCGTCGGATCTGGGAGAGGCGATCCGACGGTGGATGGGAGGAGAAGATGCACGGGTTTTAATCAAACTGCACGCGCGATAAACTTTGATTATTCGCGGCTTCGGGTGGGTTTTGAACTTTAGAAATTGGTGTGCTTCGGCGGGGGACTGTGGTTATTTATTAATCAAACATTAATAAAATCCAAAATACAATGTGCGCAGGGTGTGGTATAGTCTGGTGTGTGGAGAACGGTTTAGCAGGGTTATTTACTTAACCAGATGTTAAATAAATCCCGAGAGTATTGACACGGAAGGCTAATACTAGATCCTAGTTGAATATAACATTTCTCGACTTATATTTATTTGGCTATAGTTGCCATGGGGGGAATATTTAATATTTTTTGGGGTTTTATATAGCTTTTTTGCATAATAGGGGATAGGGAAAAGATTTAGGGAGCTAATAAATAAAATTAGAAGTCAATATGAACTTGTGAGGTGAAGTGTAGGGGGGGGGGGCTAATTTTGTGAACTGAAACTTAGACATAGGAAGTGAATGGACTATGGAGAAATGACTTTTACACAAAAAATGTGGCTTCTTTTCACTAAGCCAACTCAGATGTCAACTTGGTTTGAACAAGAGTGGAGTGAAGATAGACTCTTGGGTAGATCCCAGGGTCCTTGAGGGGATGTTAGTGAATGATTTGGGAAATAAGAAGAAGGGGGAGTTAGACATGCCTCGCTTGAAGTCCTTCAAATGGGAACTGCCTGATAACTGTGATCTGGATAAATATAACACTTGAAAATGTGGAATTGATCACAAATCAACATTCTGCAACCTGAAAATTACCTACCCAACCTACTTTCCTAGCATTTTTTCTTCTTGGTTTGGGTGCATTTGGACTTGCAGACCCTGCTTTTTCAACTTTTTCTTTTTTTGTTTTCCTATCTACATCTACACTTATTTCTTCCAAGGGCCCAGATTGAGCAGTTGGGCTCCTTTGATTCTCTACCTGTCTAAGAATCTGCCAAGGTTAAGCTGTTTGGACAGATATTCATCCTCTATATTCTAAAACAAGAAATTGAAACCTAGGGAGACCAAGATTAAACTGTTTGGACCTCCCTTTAACTGAAAATTGTTCAAAATGGAATAGTTTATCAAAATTGGAGCACAGCAGTGGCACTTGAACTGGCACATTCTCCTGGCCTCCTTTTCTGGCATCTGTAGCAAATATGGAACATTGCAGCATGCAAAGAATGACATATTTGGCATGTAAAAATTTCAATCATGAAAGATGAGTAACCTGCTGCAATAGGAGGCTAACAGTGGCTCCACTTGGGGATGGCTTTTCCTTGTGAAAATTCAAGAACAGCAGGTCAGACTGCCTGGATCTTCTATTGTTGCTGTAAATTGAAAATTTTCAGTGCTGACTGTCTGGTAATTGAAACTGTGGGAATAAGAACAGCACTTTCCCTCAACTGAAATGTTTGTAACCTGTGTAGCACCGCCTGCTTTCTTCTGCGTGCTCTATTGCTTGGACTTTTATATACAAAATGAAATAAAATTCTGTTATATACAAACATTTATGTACAGACATCATCTTGCTGGGAGATTTTCAACAAAATGATTCATTTTAATGTTTTAACATTCGGCCATTTACAGGGCCTTCCTCAGCTGTGCTGCTATCTTCAGATTTGAGGAAATATGTGTTGTTGCCTTGCACTGCACTGATAATGAATGGACCTTTCCAAAGAAAATCAAACTTTTAATGTTTGCCCTTGTCTTCTCTTTGTGAATCCCACCTTAGAACTTTGTTGCGCACCTGAAAATCCTCAGCCTTGGCTCCCTTATCAAACATTAGTTTGAGCTTTTCTTGCAAAATTTGTGCTTTGTCATATACTTGATCTCTGGTTTGCTGAAGGTGAATGGTCTGATTGATTCTTCTTTGAATATCATTTGGTTCAGCCTGAATCTCCTGTAACAGTTTGATAGTAGGAATGCCCAAAGACGAAGGAAATCTGGCTTCCATGCCATATAATAGCTTATAAGGGCTCATCCCAATGGATTTCTTGGTTGAAAGTCTGTCTGCCCACAGGGCATTTGTGAACTTCCTGTGCCAATTTTTCTTGCTGTCTTCCAGCACTTTCTTTATGATGTTGATGAGGATTTTATTGGATGATTCGGCCAGGCCATTACCTTGAGAATAGTAGGCTGAAGAGTGGCCCAAGGTAATGTGGAACTTATGGCAGAAGTTGATCATTTTTTTGGATTTGAAGGCAGCAGCATTATCAATGATGATTTTCTCAAGGCAGCCAAATCTAGAAAGGATATTGTCCTCAAGGAATCGAATAATAGTGGAGTCATTGGCTTGCCTGCATGGGATGGCTTCAATCCACTTGGTGAAATAGTCATTGGATGTTAAAATCCACTTATGCTGGCCTGAAGAAGAGGGGTGGATTTCACCTATGAAGTCAAGACCCCATTGTTGAAAAGGTTGTTCAGTTGAGATAGGCTTAAGGGGCAAAGGGAGCAGTTTTCTTTGCCCTTCAAAGATTTGGCATTTGTGACATGAGACAGCAAATCTTTTGACATCTGCAAATAGAGAGGGCCAATAATAACCAGCCCTTAAAATCTTGTCAGCAGTAGACTTCCAATATAGATGCCCTTCACAAGCCCCTGCATGGAACTCTTTCATGATGATGTTGGTTTCATTTATGGTTAAACATTTTAGCAGTATTCCTTCATGATTTTTCCAAAACAGGGCACCATCTAAGACACAGAACTTTAGGGCTTTCATCTTCAAAAATATTTTCTTGGTTCTGGACAATCCTGGGGGAGCACACAGGTTTAACAATACATAGAAAATATCGGCATACCATGGGGATTTTAAAAAGGTTTCACTGATCTGTGGAGTCGCCAGCTCCTGTTCATTGTCCAGCTGGTTGATGTCTAAGGCCTGAAGATTTGTTTCATACATTAGCTTGGCTAAACCTTCTCCCTTTATTAGCTTTGTGGGTTTTATCTCAATGTAATATTCAAGTATACTGGCACTCCATTTGCCTCTTTTGCCTTCTATTCCCTCTTGAGTTAATATGTCTTTTACAACAGAGTTTGGGACATAGGAAATCACATGTGAATACAGAATATAAACTCTGAAGTCTTTGATGGCTTTGACCAGGGCATAGGCATGTTTCTCCATGATTTGGTATTTTAGAGGTGCATCTCTTAAGGCTCGGCTGAAAAATGCAATAGGCTTTTCATTCCTTGATCATCCTTTTGCAGAAGGACAGCAGCTATCGTGTGTTCTGAAGCAAAGGAAAAGATGATAAAATCCTTGTCAAATTGTGGACTTGTGAGTACGGGCGTTTGAGTCAAGGCGTCTTTGATACTCTCAAAATCCTGCTTGGTTTCCAGAGACCATCTTACCTTGGCATCCTTTTTTAACATGTTACTTAGAAGTCTTATCATTTCTGCTAAGTTTGGGATAAATCTCCTTAGGAAATTGATCTTTCCGAGGAATGCTTGTATCTCTTTTATGTTTCTTGGATATGGAATTTGAAGGATTGCTTGAATTCTTTCCGGATCGATTCTGATACCGTCCTTTGATATGATGTGGCCTAGCAACTTACCTTCCTCAAGGCCAAACAAGGACTTTTTGGGGTTCAAGGAAATGCCATATTTCCTACATGTCATGAAAATTTTCCTTAAGTGTTTGAGGTGCTCTTGATCATATTTGGAGAAAGGGGTTAAGGCATCAAGATAGACAACAAGGAATTCATGGATTTCCTTGGCAAATGCAATATCCATTGCCATTTGAAAGGTAGCACCAGCGTTCTTTAGCCCAAAAGGAATTTTAACATACTTAAATGTTCCCCACGGTGTAGTAAAAGTTGTCTTGTCTTGGTCATCCGGTGAACAAGTAGTTGATTAAAACGTGAGAATCCATCTAGTAAGGAAATTCTAGAGGAACCCACTACTCTTTGTAGGATGTGGTCCATTTTGGGCAAATGGTAGTGGTCTTTTAAGGAGACCTGGTTTAAATTTCTTAGGTCTACACACAGTATGATCTCACCTGATTTTTTTCTTGTGGGAACTAGATTGAATACCCATTCAGAAAATCCGATGGGTGCTATAATGCCTGCTTCAAACATTCTCTTTACTTCCTTCTCAATGAGGGGAAGAAGCATAGGGTGTATTCTTCTAATTCTATGCTTGAATGGTTTTTGATTTGGTTTTAAGGGATTGGTGTGTTGGATCATTGAGGTGTCATAGGACTTCAAGTCCTTATAACTCCAAGAAAATACATCTTGGAACTCTTTGAACAAATCCACATACTTTGGCTTTTGATCAAGGGGCATATTTTTGGACAACTTAATCAGTTTGGGCTGTTCTGTTGTCCCTATATTATGTTCTTCTATAGCAGCATCTAAAGGCTCCATTTTTTGCTTTTTGGGCACATCATTGTCATCAAACATATCTTCTAATGGAGTAAGGCCAGCAGGAAAAAAATTATTCTTCAGATCAATGAACTCAACCTCTGCTTTGGTTGTTTCCTCTAAATGCATTTGTTTCAGCTGTTCTATGTTTGCATTGTCAAAAACAGTTGGGTTCAGGATTTGTTTTGCTGTTGCAGCTGTTACAGCCTATTGATTTTCATTTGTTTGTTGTTGGGAATTGTTCACGGCCTCCATGTCAATGTTTAAATTTGAAAACTCGCCCTCAAGGGTGAGGAAACTGTTAATGTGGGCATCATTTTCAAATACTTTACAATCTCTAATATTGTTAGGAATAGCAGGCCTGTGTTTTATCTCAGCAGTAAAATGGTGATTTGGCTCAAAGGGAAGCTTGCATGTACTAGCAAAAGTGGCTAGGCTGCGGGCATGTATGTTATGGTTTCTAGAAATCTTGGCAAGCTCAGATTCAGCGAAGGTGTTAAGTATATCTGTTGCAGCAGTCATATAGGCCCTCATCCTATTGTCATTAGTAACGAAGTTGTCGTTTATTTGTTGGATGATCGAATCAGAGTCACCTAGAATGGACACTTTTGTAGCTCCTAGAACTTTGAGCAGTTTTAAGCCTAAGAGGAGAGCTTCATACTCTGCCATGTTGTTGGTACACCTAAAATTTAGTCTGTAGGCATGGCCTTCTGCATGATTGTCATGTGAATTGTGAATCCATACACTTGCCCCTGCTCCTAACTTGTTGACAGAACCATCAAACTCTAAATACTATGTAATTTCTTGTTGTTGGTTTGTATCAAGAGTTTCAGTTATTTTAGGATTGGGCAGATCTAGAACTTCAGTTTGAGGCGGTACCTCTTGTTTACTGGCTGCCTTGACTGTTGTGACTTTTTCATGGGCACGGAAACCGGTTCTTCATTTATGCACGTCTCTAGATCCGAAGCTAGAGGTTTCTCATCAGTTGGAGGATCGTTATCATCATTAAAAAGAATAAATGAATCCATATCCGAATGGATTGAGTAAATTGGAAAATTTTGGGGCATCTCCTCACTACTCACCACATACTTCATCAGTGTTTCTTTATACAGTCTCCTTGGTTGCCCAAAGACAGATATAGTGGCATAAGAGAGGTCGAGTTGGAGGGATCCTTGGAGTTTTTCTCCCCACGATCTTGATAGGAGCATACCATATTTTGTTGGAATGTTAGCAACTACTACGTCCATCAGGATTGTCTTGTTGGGAAATTGGACTAAAGACACGCAAAGGTCTTTAATTAAGCCTAAGAACTTGACTTGACTTGAGTCAAAGGAATATAGATCTTTGTAGGGTCTTGTGACATCAAGGTTTAGCTTTTCCATCACAGCTTTGGGCATAAGATTGTGTGAGGCACCTGAGTCAAACATAGCATTTGAAGATTTGCATGTATGTGCAACTGACATAAAAGGTGGAACAGATCCAATTGTTGATTTTCCATTACTTCTGGACCAAGCAGCTCAGGGTACATCTAAACGTTTACATCATCCCTGACCTCTGGTAGTTGAAGTGATCTTTGAATTTGTTTCCTATATACATCATGTTTGGCAAGTTCTGAGAGGGGGATGGATATTTTAAGTTTTCCAATCTCTGCTTCTAAATTGAATGGTTTCTCTAATGGAATCTTTATGTTAACAACAGCAAATTTCTCCCTTTCAAGCGTGTTTTCTATGTTTTCCTTTTGATTTTCAATATTGTGATGAATGACTGCTTGCGGTATTTCTGTTTTGGGAAGATTTTTAGGAGCACTGTTTAAATTTTCTTTTGAGGAAGAAGAAGGTAGAGGCTGGTCAGTAGGAGGCTGTATGTGTGATATGTCCTCTACAGTCACTTGATGCGGGTTTGGGACAACAATATCAGCTGGTTCTGTTATGACAACCTTGTCTTTAATCTTATTGGGTTGTTTGCTGTCCTTGGTTGTGTTTGGTGCAGGGAATTCAATGGTTCTTGTTCTCAGCTTGTATTGTTTATGGACTTCATATACAGTAGAATCATAGCCTTGTTTAAAGTCAAAAGACTCTCTTGACTTGGTCTGAAATTGTTTTATATCAAGGTAGTCTTGGTCTTCTTGAGTGAGAAAGATTTGCTGCACATTTTTCAAACCTATCAAGTTTATGTGAGTCTCTTCTGTGGGCTCACCGGATGTAGATGCCTTTGCGTAGTTTTCTTGGAAAGGAGGCCTAATATCATGGTCGGGACTAGCCCTTCCAGCATTTGTGGTTTGATTTTTCCTAAAGTTTGGATTTCTTATGGTGTTGGGTTGTTTCTCTTCCCATGATGATTTCCTCTCAACACTCTCTACTCTGTCTCCCAACCTATGCATGCCATTGATAATAGCATCCAACTTCTGATCTAAGGCTGAGGGTTCTTCCTTAAAGGTAGTTCTTCTCTCGGTTCTAGCTCTGTTTCTTTTGGCAATTAGGTTTGCCTCCACACTAATGGCAACATTTTGCATCTCTGCAAGGCTTTGAGGGGCTCTTTCCCTTAGCTGATAAGCCATTTCAGCATCAAAACCATTAGGGAATTTTTACAAAGAAAGATCAGGTGGAGGTCTTAGGTTTTGTGGTATGGCATTGTAGAAATTATTGAACCTTGCACAGTAATCCAAAACGGTTTCCTGAGGGCCTCTTTTGATAGTGTCGTATTCAGATAATATGTGCAAGGGGTCTTTCTTTTTCTCCCACCTATTGATAACGAACTAATATAAAGCTTCTGGGTCTCCTATGGAATTGGCTGGGAGTGCTCTAAACCAGGTTCTGACATCACCGGTCAAACTTTGGACAAAAATCTTCATTCTTACACTGTCATCATCAATCTCATAACTCTCAAAGTAATCCTACATTTTCTTTGTATGCAGTAGGGCTGTGCAGGAATTTGTGCCATCAAAATAGGTAATTTTAGTCTGGTAATCCTGAGGCATAGCCCCAGGATTTGCAGGAAGCTGTAAGGGTGCATATCTATTAGCCATATTAACGGGGATAAGTGGAACAACTGGGATAAGTGGGATAACTGGAGTAGTAGTGATGGTATTCGTAGTGGATGGAGGTGTGGAAACAGTGGTTGGGGAAGTAAATGATGAACACGGGGAAGTAGGGTTTGAACGAAACAGAACTTTAACATGGATTGTAAAATGGCTATGCTTAACTGTTTCAGGACTGGAAGCGGTCAAACCTTCTTGCTGCTCTTGTTTTCGAAGGATCTTAGGGATTATATTGGGGTTATCAAAAACAGCTGGGGGATTTGGATCTGGATTTGATCTTGTGTAACGCGAATGCTTCTTGGGAGCCAGCTTCTAGCTTGTTTTTTGGGAATTTTTCTAAGAATACAGGTTAATCGAACTTTTTTAAAGGTCGGTTTCTTCCTCTGCGGAGCTTCGGACTGGTTTTGTGAGGTTATCTGAGGAATTCCCCAGTGGAGTCGCCATTATGTTATCACTCAAGTTGTCCCTAAGCTCCTGAAGGGATACGGCCGAGGTAACCACAAACCAATCTTTGGACTACAGGTTCTAGCCCACCTGTAATCAGAGAGGGCTCTCTCTTGATGATTTAGCTTTGTTGATGATGATTTTAGGCTAGCTATTGGGTTCAGTGGGTTTTGTTTAGGTTTGGATGGTGTTTGACTGGAAGGAAGATCCATTCAAGCAGAGAGGCACTCATGGAGTGATAAGTTTCGAACCATTGGGCGTGGAGTCAAGGAGTAGAACCACAGATAGGCTTTCCTGATCACAAGAGGAATATGAAGCAAGGTAGCTGTACATGAAACAACCTTCAAGCTAAAGAGATGGGGTGAAATGTAAGGAATGAGAGGCAATTAAGAATCTCTCAATCAGCTTAACAGAGGGAAGGAGAATGAGCTCTATCTAGGGGCAGTTAAGAATCCCTGGATAACTGTCATACATGGTGAATTAGGGCAAATATGAGCCAGGTGGAATTCATATTTATTCCTAAAACAGATGAAAACATAAAGAAACAGTAGAAATTGAGCATAGAGTGCAATTAAACAAGTTCTAAGCTATTCTTTCTTTCTGCTGCTTAGGTAATGATATATGAATGGAAGAACAGAGGTAAGAAGAACTTATTGAGTCATGTATCAGCACAAGAATTCCACAGTCACTCTTCAACCATTAAACATAGTACACAATTCATTCTCTGAGCTCTTCAGCAGTCTTTGATTATAGAAATTATCAAGCATACAGTGCGAGTCTCTGCTCAAGAAAAACATCTAACCAACAAAAACCAACCCTCATTACATTGTTCAGGGTCGTCTTTATAGGTAAAATATCCAAAAGTATTTATTACAACTGACCTAAACAGGTCTGCGGGAAAGCTTTTAAACCTAAACTTGTGTTGGAATTAAATGCAAGTAAATATCCTTTCGGCTGCGCCAGAGGCAGCTGGATCAAAATTAATTAATATGGTGTCTTTGATGACCTGGTGCAGTGGTTCAGCAATAACCGTGCTTTGAGTGTTGGTCCACTAATCTTATGTGAGTTTTAATGTGCAGTCATTTGTGATGGTGAACTTTGAATGGTTCCTTAACTGCTTCTTGACTTTCAAGGTTTTTCTTTTAATGTTTTATCCGCCTCGAGCCCTGAGAAGATTTTCAATGATACACTTCGCCGCAACACTGATACTCTTTGACATGGATTTTGCATCTGCTCTAATACTCTTTGACGCCTGAACTGGGTCTTTCTCTTTCTTCTGATACGTTAAAAAATGCAAAATCGGGCCTTTTCTGCATTTTTCGGTGCAAAAATGGCTGAGGAATCAAAATATTCCCCAAAGATTCCCCATTATGGCCCATTTCTTGTAGCGATGCGCGATTAGCGCTAATCGCGCATCGAAAATTGCCCCTGTTTCTCATTTTGGGCTTCCAAAGCTTAGATTTTGCACTTGCGCGTTTTTTTCAGCTGCTGACGTTAGCATGACATCAGCGGTACGGTGGATGACGTCAGCAGTGGGGTCCTTTGGTACGGTGATGACGTCAGTATGATGACGTGGCAGTACGGCGGGTGATGATGTGGCAGGGACATGGTGACAGGGGGATGTCAGCAAGGCGCAGGTAGGAAGGGGTGAGTTGGCGGCTATTTGGCAGGTGACATGGCACTCATGTTACATAAGGGGAGAGCGGTTTCCGGTTTGCGTCGGACCGCCTTTGGTACAGGAGTGGTATATGTCAGGGGCGGCCCGATGCAATGAACAGTCGACAGTTGTCTCGGTGTACAACAGGAAAACCGTTGTCCATCGGGTGCTATCACACCGTTACATGAGGGCGCCCGATATGCATGAGGGCCGTCGAATCTGGGAGAGGCGATCCGATGGTGGACGGGAGGAGAAGATGCATGGGTTTTAATAAAACTGCGTGCGCGATAGAATTTGATTATTCATGTGTTTGGGTGGGTTTTGAACTTTCGAAATTGGTGTGCTTCGGCAGGGGACTGTGGTTATTTATTAATCAAACATTAATAAAATCCAAAATACAATGTGCGCGGGGTGTGGTATAGTATGGTGTGTGGAGAAAGTTTTAGCAGGGTTATTTACTTAACCAGATGTTAAATAAATCTCGAGAGTATTGACACGAAAGTCTAATACTAGATCCCAATTGAATCTAACATTTCCCGACTTTTATTTATTTGGCTATAGTTGCCATGGGGGGAATATTTAATATTTTTTTAGGTTTTGTATAGCTTTTTTGCATAATAGGGGATAGGGAAAAGATTTAGGGAGCTAATAAATAAGATTAGAAGTCAATATGAACTTGTGAGGTGAAGTGTAGGGGGGGGGCTAAGTTTGTGAACTGAAACTTAGACATAGGAAGTGAATGGACTATGGAGAAATGAATTTTACACAAGAAATGTGGCTTCTTTTCACTAATCCAACTTAGATGTCAATTTGGTTTGAACAAGAGTGGAGTGAAGATAGACTCTTGGGCAGATCCCAGGGTCCTTGAGGGGATGTTAGTGAATGATTTGGGAAATAAGAAGAAGGGGGAGTTAGACATGCCTCGCTTGAAGTCCTTCAAATGGGAACTGCCTGATAACTGTGATCTGGATA
This sequence comes from Pinus taeda, assembly GCA_000404065.3. NCBI lineage: Eukaryota > Viridiplantae > Streptophyta > Pinopsida > Pinales > Pinaceae > Pinus > Pinus taeda. The sequence continues at coordinate 75,580 of APFE030652700.1, forward strand.
AATATAACACTTGAAAATGTGGAATTGATCACAAATCAACATTCTACAACCTCAAAATTACCTACCTAGCCTACTTTCCTAGCATTTTTTCTTCTTGGTTTGGGTGCATTTGGACTTGCAGACCCTGCTTTTTCAACTTTTTCTTTTTTTGTTTTCCTATCTACATCTACACTTATTTCTTCCAAGGGCCCAGATTGAGCAGTTGGGCTCCTTTGATTCTCTACCTGTCTAAGAATCTGCCAAGGTTAAGCTGTTTGGACAGATATTCATCCTCTATATTCTAAAACAAGAAATTGAAACCTAGGGAGACCAAGATTAAACTGTTTGGACCTCCCTTTAACTGAAAAGTGTTCAAAATGGAATAGTTTATCAAAATTGGAACACAGTAGCGGCACTTGAACTGGCACATTCTCTTGGCCTCCTTTTCTGGCATCTGTAGCAAATATGGAACATTGCAGCATGCAAAGAATGACATATTTGGCATGTAAAAATGTCAATCATGAAAGATGAGTAACCTGCTACAGCAGGAGGCTAACAGCTGGTATAATTCAACCGAGTCAAAGTTCTTTCTCTACTCCAGTAGTATTGGTGCACAAGAAGGATGGATCATGGCGCATGTGTCCGGATTATAGAGAGCTCAACAAGCTCACTATTAAAGATAAGTTCCCCATTCCTGTCATTGATGAATTACTCGATGAATTGCATGGATCAATTTACTTCACCAAGTTGGATCTTCATTCAGGATATCATCAAATCAGAATGAAGATTGAAGGCATTCCGAAAACAGCATTTAGAACTCATGAGGGTCATTATGAATTTTTGGTCATGCCTTTTGGCCTTACCAATGCACCTTCAACATTTCAAGGTTTGATGAATTCAATTTTCAAACCATTCCTTAGAAAATTTGTGTTAGTATTTTTTGATGATATACTAATCTACAACAAGTCTTGGAAGGATCATGTTGAACATGTTGACAGGGTGCTACAACTATTGGAGGAGAAACAATTATATGCAAAAAGATCCAAATGTTTCTTTGGAGTACAAGAGGTGGAATATTTGGGTCATATTGTATCTCATGAAGGAGTTAAGGTAGACCCTAGCAAAATTAGAGCCATTAAGGAATGGAAATTCCCACATCCATAAAGCATCTGCGTGGATTTCTTGGGTTGACAGGGTATTATCGCAAGTTTGTTAAGAATTATGGGAGAATAGCAGCACCTCTAACAACATTATTGAAGAAAGATGCACTTTCATGGACTCCGGAAGCAACAAAGGCCTTTGAACATCTCAAAGAGGCAATGTGCCAAGCACCGGTCTTAGCTACACCAGACTTCACGAAAACCTTCATTGTGGAATGTGATGCTTCAGGAAATAAAATTGGTGCTGTTCTAATGCAAGATGAAAGACCCATTGCTTTTTAAAGTCGTCCAATCAAGGGAAAGTTTTTAAGCAAAGCTATTTATGAGAAGGAAATGTTAGCAATACTCCATGCACTTAAGAAATAGCGACCCTACCTAATGGGAAGACACTTCAAGGTAAAAATGGATCATGATAGCCTTAAATACTTTTTAGAACAAAGATTATCCTCTGAAGAGCAACAAAAGTGGGTCACAAAGATGTTGGTTATGACTTTGAAATAATCTACAAAAAAGGGAAGCAAAATGTGGTGGCAGATGCACTCTCAAGAAAGGATGAGGATGTGGAAGCATTGTTGTGTGCCATTTCTATTATCCAACCAGATGGATAAACGAAGCAAGGGAGGAATGGAAGAATGACGAAGAAGTGTGGGCACTTATTCGAAAGTTACAACAAGATTCCAATACATCTAATACATTTAGCTAGCAAAATGATTCGTTATGGTACAAAGATCGCTTATATCTCTGTAATAATTCCCAACTCAAACAAAAGATTCTTATGGAATTGCACACTTCTCCCTTAGGAGGGCACTCAGGATTTTTAAAAACTTACCACAGGGTTAAGAAGGAATTTTTTTGGGATGGCCTTAAATCAGATAATCACAAGTTTGTGGTAGAATGTTTGGTTTGCCAACAAAATAAAGTTGAAACAATTAAGACACCAGGTCTAT
>APFE030652700.1:79082-96640 GCA_000404065.3 Pinus taeda
TATATTATTATTGTTAGGTCAGCTAGATTATATTGTGACTCCTTAGACTCCTATATATAGAAAGGAGGTTTTGTCATTTGAATCATCCAAGACTTGTTCATTTATGTAATGTAAAGGAGGTTTCCCCCTCGAAGAGGTTGAATTATAAGGCGTTGATCTATCTTTTCTATCTTTTCTTGAGTTGGTTTCATAACATGGGAGGTGCGATGCATCCAGATTGCCAAGAGGAGAAGGTGTGATGGTCCAAGGATGAGACTTTAACTTGGTTTTTGGTAACAGTTTGCAGCTTAGTTCAGGGATTTAGGCCGAGCTAATGATAGTCAGTAAATACAAATCATAGGGGGTGATCTAATGAGATTACTTGAGCCACCACCAGGGCAATTAGGATGTTTGCAAGTCAATTGTTTAATTCATAAACTAACCCGGAGATTGACTGAAGCAGCGTTTATCTACTTTGCAGTTGCATAGCAAAAGTAGTTCAAAGGCTACCTGGCATAACTTCAGTTTCTGCCTATAGTTTATAAATTAAACAAATTAGAAACAAGCAAACAAGCTATTCGATCCCCAGTGGAGTCGCCATTTTGTTATCGGGAAATCTAGTGTCCATTCAGAGCTGCTAGTCCCACTAAGATGGGTAGCTATCTTAGAAACAAACAAACTAAAGTTACTTTCATTTTCCTTTATGAGAAGTAGATGGGAGAGAAGCAGAGGGTACCAACCTCAGTCTTTCGCTTGGCTCCTTGCTTGTTTCTTATCCCCTTTGACAGATCTTTGTCGTTCCTTCCTTGCTTACCCCGTTTCAAAGAGCACCTGTAAAGTCAAAGCAGCATAATATCTTCAAAGTACAGAGATCTACAATCATAACCAATATAGGACCAGATATATATTGACCACACAAATGCATATATCATCAAACATACAAAAATGTGGAGGAAAACTTAAATAGCTTTATTGATAGAAAGAGTAGAAGAGAGGATTACAACCCATTGATCTGACCCAACGTCATCCTCCCAGCATGAAAGCCCTTCTTCACCTCATGAAAAGCATAGATCACCCAACACTATGATATGCCACCAAGAAACCAACAGCACTTCCTTACAAAATACAAGATTCCAGCCTCTGGATCTCTGGGATGAGGGATCCATATATAGATGTTTGCAGGGGGGTGAGTTAGCTTCTTGGATTTTGATTAGTGTCCTCTCTTTGATAGTTCTTGGTTCCACTTCGAGATTCATGATCTCTTACTCATCCCTGGATGAATTCAGAGAGGCAAGTGTCACAAGAGAAGTTTTTGGAAGGTTCTATGATCATCCACCTTGCAAACTATCTCTGCCATTTGTCTACTCTCGCCCATCGCACCCTATATAAGGGATTTTCAGTATGCATCGCACTTTTGGGATGTGGCAGGTGAGATGCATCGCACCCTTAGCACTGAGCAGTTTTGTATGTTCTAGTTTTGACCAGTTCTAAGCAGTTTTCCATGGAGAACTTCTGGGAGATGATGTAATTAGCTGACCTTGTTCCTTTAGGGTATGAAACAACACTTTTAGGTACTCAGAAGCCCTTGGTTTATGTACATATATGATGGGGGTTGCAGTGCCCAAATATGTCTATAACACCTGCAGAATTGGCTAAGTGTTGGTCAAGAGCTTGTTGTTGCGCTGAGAGAGTCGACAGTGGATTTAAAGGCAAAGTGGGATGATAACTTACTTTGAACTAGATCTTGAAGAGCTGAAGGTATCAAATCTAATGGCAGCAAGCGAAACTGCTCCGTGAATATGAGCAGAAATGATCTCTCTCTCCTTGGGTCTTCTTCAATGCCTTCACTTTAGTTCTCCAGGTTATTTTGCAATTTACGAAACTGTCCTCAGACAGGCAGCCTAGCGGCTTCAATATTAATGCAAAGATAAAAATTACAATACTTTCCAAATTACAATACGAGATCAAAGAAGTACTCCGTCCAAACTTGTGGGCTTCTCTGCACTGATCTCCTCTATATAAATTCCTAAAGGAATCTCATCTAAACTAAGACATCACAAAAAGTGGAAATAATTGAGGGTCTTGTCGGCATTTTCTATATCTGATGGTGTCTACTCAACATTTCCGGTACAATAATTCTACCAATATCCTTTCGGATTTCGGTCAGAATCATAATCATCATCATCATAAGACACGTGTCTTGCTAAGGTGTTTCTTTCAAGCATCTTAAGGTAGTTGTATTACATCATCTTTGAGTACTCTTTGTCCCAATTGATATCATGTAGGTCTTGTGCATCCGCAAATGTTTCCTGAAAAGTAGATTCTTCAACTTTACCTTTTCCTTTGGCATCTGCTACTACTCTTTCTTTTTCTTTTGGAGATGCTTTTGACGTTGTCCTTGGTCCTGATTTACTTTTACTTTGTGGAGGTTCTGTTGTTGTGGGGTAAACATCACTTCTTGCTTTTCCCACTATTTTTAGAAAAGGCTGTAGATTTATGTCGATGTCGAGGAAAGAATCTTTAAAAACTTTTCTAAATGTAGGTGAAGGTTGTACTGCCAGCTCTATACCATCGAGAAGCTCCCACTTAAAAATCTAAAACATATTAGTGGAAGTCTCAATTGCATGTTGAACCCATAATCTACAGTTTTCATTAATGTATGCCTTCGATTACCATCCTAATTCGAAAATAACTGAAGCACAGATTTTATTAGACAACATTAAACTAATGATATGAACCACATTGTTGTTCTAGTTTCTTGAAGCAATACTAATTGTGACTAATGTTGTTTGATTAATCACAAACCTTAAGACTTTCGGTTCTCCTTGCAGTTCATCCATTTTCTGTAAAACCTGTCTTTTTTTTGTTAATTTCAAATTTCCAAATTCTTTTAACCAAAGAGCCAATTCTTTGATCATGTCTATATTATTACTGGTCCTATTTTCTCCAGATATCTCATGACAGAATACTTGCTCGAATGGATTTGGAGAAATGCTTTCCCTTAGTCTTAGACTTTGATAATCCCAAGGGGATGAGAAAGTCCTTATATATTTCAAAGTTCTCAGGATGCACTGAGAAGTTTTAATAGATGGTTTTTTCTAGCAAAATCCTTCTTTAATCTCCCAATCGGCAAAATTTTCGAAAATCTCATATTGGGGAAAAGTGACATTTGGTGCATAGTTTTCATCAAATCTTTGTACAAAAGATGCTTCAAGTTCCTCAAAAATATCAGGAATCTTTAATGACAAGAGATATTTTTCTAATTCACCTTTGATTGGAATAGCTTCTATTATCACCAAAATAAGACCCTGATAGGCTGTTGATCATACTATCTCAGTGTAACTATTTCAAACCAATCTTTTAGCTAAGGCTTAGCCTCCTCAGCCTGAGAGGGCTCTCTCAAAGGGTTCATGATATTGATTAAAGATATGGATAGATGGCTAACTCAATGGTTTGTGATTTTATGTGTTTATAGGTTGAAAGATGAAGGTTGGCTACCATTGGGCTATGGAGTCAAAGTATGTTTCATTACCACAGCAAGATCATCTTAACATGAAAGTCAGGGCATAGAGATTTTTTATACATCAACAAAACAAAGATACAATGCAAGGAAACACAGTTTATAAATACATGAAGTTAAAGCATCATTGATGGCTAACTCTATGGTTTGTGATTTTATAGGTTTATAGGTTGAAAGATGAAGGTTGGCTACCATTGGGCTATGGAGTCAAAGTATGTTTCAGTACCACAACAACATCAACTTAACATGAAAGTCATGGCATAAAGAGTTTTTATACATCAACAAAACAAAGATACAATGCAAGGAAACACAGTTTATAAACGCATGAAGGAAGTTAGAGCATCATTGATGAGTTCTAAGTAACATGTATTTATACCACTGCAAGTAAGTGAAAGAGGAAAGCCATGAGACAATAGGACATTAAAAACTCTCTTTGAATCTTGAGTAGTGCAGCCAAAACATTCTACCTAGCATGGAATCCAAGGCATTATAGAGTTCAAGTGCAGAAATGTAAATATAAAACAGTGAAACACAGTTAGCTTATCTATGAAGGAAGTCAGAGCATCATTGATGAGTTTTGAGTATCATAAGTAAACACCACTGCAATGTAACTATTGGAAGATTCCATCAAAACAAGAACATACAATAACCCTTCATGAACCTTGAGTTGTCTAAGTAGAAATTCTACATTAGGTTAAAAATATAGACAGTCTGCAAATAGAGCAGTTGTTGAGCCAAAAATTCTCCAACTCTTTTGCTAATTCGACCTCTTGCTTTATATATAGCATTTACAACATGGATTCCCTCATCCCTCATCAAGAGAATTCGAATTTTTATTATTGACACCTATTCCAACCATAAAACACACTATTAAATGCATTTGACAGCTAACTAACAGTCCTAGAGTCCTAATACAATCAGGAGTACAACTCCTTGTTATGACTAAACCACCTTAGTTACACATTGAATGCATTATTTGACAGCTGCAACCTCATGAGCTCGAATTTGATGAAGCCTCCCACGTTGTCACCTTACTGCTGATAATAAACCCTAGAAATTAGGGAACATGTTTCCCTATTTTTAGGTTTAGAATCTTTGAAAATTAACATGTGGGACAGAGCCTTTATCTTCTCATCCATGACATATTTTACGAAACTGAAGGATTTTTTTGTAGTCCATGTTGTCTAGAACAAAAACCTCTCTTGTTTTTTTAAAACACTTCTCCAGATATCCAGAATCTGTCCTTGAAAAACACGTGTAAAACAGGAAAAATCTGTTTGTGAAAAACTGCACCTACAGCAGTTTCATAGCGCAAGTTTGGTCATCCATTTCTCCCAGATCATAATGAATTTGAAGAAACTAAAAGAGGTTTTTATAGTTCAGTATGTTAGGAATAAAAAATTCTTTCAGTTTTCCAAAATATGCTTTCAGCTGCTCAAACAACCTCCTGGAAGTTGACTACCTAAAACAATTTTTTCTGCTGAAAAAAAGGCTGCTTCAATGATTTTGTAGCACAAAAATGGTTTTTTACACTATCTGCACTACGAAAACATGGATTCGTAGCTAATTTCAAAATTTCTTCAAAATGATGTGAGATGTGACTTCTAAACACATGGTGAGGCTTCTAGGACATGGAATGAGGCTGTCAAACTTTATTTGGAAAAGAGAATGACACTATTGAGATGAGATGACTCAAAACCTATTATAAGACTATGACTAGAAACAAAGCAAACTTTCCAAAGTTTAGAAACAAAAATTTTAGGGTGATAACAACTTCTAAATCCAAAATTTGAGCTCTTGTGTAAATTCTTAGAGCAAAATCTATTCCACCTACCAACTGATAATAATTCAAATCCTTGAGAATCCAAATCATGTTTTCAGTGAATTGCCTAGACCATAGATCTAATAAACTTTTAAAATAAATTTTCACCTTTGTGTTGGGAAAAGGATATACCTTTACCAAATCAGCATGTAGTCCTAAAGATATGCCGATATTCCTAGACTACCATGCTTGGCATCTTCGAATCCACTAATTCCTTCTTAGACTCAGACCCACGACTTTCTTGATTTCTTCTGTTAAATGGTTCACATGGCTTTCAAGAATTCTGAATTAGTCCACAAATGTGTTGAAATTATCATCTTGGGGTTCTTTGCCTCGTATTGTAAATAAATTTCTTGGTGATGTGATGAAAGTCGTATTCATATCTCTAATTAAAGATTCTGCTAAAAAATTAGAATTACCAGGTATCTATTCAGCATCAAAATCAAATTATTGAAACCAAATCTTCCATGAGAGAAACCTTCTTCTAGCAAACTGTCTTGAAATTTTGGCAGATAAGAAATACTTGAAGTTCATCAAATCAGTCCTTATAAGAAACTTAACTAGTGCCAGATATAGGTCAAACTTTTGTATCCCCTTAAAAATTGTTAAAATTTATTTTTCAACAATAAAATAATTCTTTTAAATGGAGAGAATTCACCTGAGGCATACACACAAAGTTTTTCTTCTTCATTCTCCTGTCTCTCAAAAAGAACTGCTGCCAAAAATCTATCAGAAGCATCAGTTTGTAAAATCAGAAGTTCGTCACCTGGTAGTTGTAACTTTGGAAGTTGCTGACATTCTAATTTAAGTTCTTTAACTGTTGCAGTAGCTTCTGTTGACCATCCTTCTCTGAGATGTTTTCTAATTGGTGTTGTTTTCTTGGACAACCTGGCAATATATCCTGTGCACATAATTTAAGACACCTAAAAATCGTTGAATTGTTTTAGTGTCTTTTAGTTCATTTGGGAATTGAGACAGCTTAGTAAGAATATGGGGTTGCATTTGGATCTGTCCATTAACTACATTAATCCCCTAATAGTCTATACTGTCTTGAAACACAGCCATTTTCTTTTCAGAAAAGGACTATGCCGTGATTTTGAACTTCACTTAGAAAAATTTCTAAATGCTTTAGATGGGTTTCAATGTCTAGACTATGTACAAGTATGTCATCTATATATGTTACAATGAAATCATATTTTCCAAAAATAAAATCCATTCTTCTTTGGAAAAATGCAGGGGCATTTTTGAGACCGAAGGTTACCACCTTCCAATGACAAAAACCTGCAAGGCATGTGAAGGCAGTTTTATGCCTATCTTCTTCTTGTATCTGTATTTAATAGTATCCAAACTTCATGTCAAACTTGCTGAATACCTTACTATTTTGAATTTTTTGCATAATGATTTCTGGTTTTGGTAAAGGGTAATGAAAACCCTGAGTGATTGCATTTAGAATTTTATAGTTAATTACCATTTTGGGCTTGCCTCTGACTATTTCTGAATGATTTCTAACTAGAAACGCTGAACAAGAGTAATGACACATATAGGTTCAATAAAATTCATAATTAACAGCTCACTTATCTATCTCTTTATTTCTTCCTCATCTGTGGGGGTGCATGGAATTAATTTTCTCTTGACTCCATTATCGTGTAGAGTCACTATCTCCTGTTTTGGGCTTTCTACTGTCCAAAATTGTTGAGGATTGTTTGAACAACTTTTCAGCAATCTATCATGAATAGAGATTTTCTTAGCAGACCAATTTATGTTAGTGCATGCCTTCTGTTTTTTCTTTAACTCCATTATTTCTTCATACAATTGCAAAACTTCTTGCCAATTATTGGAGTCCTTATGAGGTTTTCTTACTCTAGCTTTCTTTTGACTATTCTCTCTTCTAGCCTCAAAATTTGCTATGGATAAACGAGGAACAACAATAGCCTTCTTTTTTAAATTAATTATTAGCTTATCTTCGCTGATGGTAACTGGGAGCACAGAGTTAATAAAAGGCATTCCAAGCATTAAGCTTGTTGGTGAATCAAAGTGCTGAATAGCAGAAATTTTTACTATATTCCCCCCAACTTTCATAGATATGTTATCAACATAATGCGTCAATTGATCAAATCCTCCTATGGTTTCAGACACAAGAATATTTTGAAGTGGCTTCCAAAGAGATTTAAACAACAAATTATTTGGTCCTCCAGTATCTATGAATGCATCAACATTTATCCATTCATTTCAGACTTGCACCTAAAATGGAATATATATGAGGCTGTTTGTTTTAATGATATTTTTTAATAGTTTGTTCTTCAACTCTATCATTTTCTGGACTTTTTAAACTGGTAGAAGCAGCAGTATTCTTTTGATATGGGAAAAAAATAATTTAATTTTGGAAATACTATGATCCGTTGCTTACCTATTTGTATCTCTCTAAACCAGTCTCATCGTCTGAAACATCTGTGATGTCTTCAGTTTCTCCTGTTTCACTTTCCTCTGATTGATCACTATAATGCAATTCTTCAGAAAAATCATCATTAGAATAATTACAAATATTCATCTTTTGTACACTTTCTACATTAGTTTCATCATCTGAAGCTTCTGTTAAATATCTACATCAGAAACTTTGTCTTCTAAATCTACTACAGACCAATCGTCCTTGAATTCCTCAATCTCAAAATAGGGTTTTAGCTTGGTTGAGGAACTATTGGGACATTTGTGTGCGAAATGGTCTTCTTATTTGCAGATGAAACAACAATTGTTTTTTCTTGGTTTCTTTCTCTTTTTTAAAAATTTAAATTTTCTGAAAGGCTTCCTTGGATTGGCAACTCACTTGGGTCTAAATTTTCCATATCTCTTTGTTTTCTTCTTCCTTTTAAAAGGTGTCCAGGGTAGCTTGGTTTTGCAAACATATGAGCTAGGTGTAATGTCGTGTGCTTTCTTTTTCCACAACAAATATTTAACCTTCTCTGTACACCTAAAAAGAAGATCAACCCAATATATTTGATCTATTTTCTTATTCTATACATCTAGATCTTTCATAATAATATCTCCTAAATTGCCTGGAAGCTTGGACAAAAATGATATTTTTTTAGCAGTATCATTAGAGAGATTTGCCTTAAAGACTTTTGCCATGAAATGTTTGCCAAATTAAACAAGATATTTTAATTATTTTAGTTCCATATGACTTAAGTATGTTATCAGTTGTTTTTTCTCATCTACTGGCTCTAGGACAAATTGTGTTTTCAAAAAAATCCCTAAAGTGGCCAGTCTTGGTTCCATGACTTCTCTTCTCTCTTCGTTTGATGGTACCATCCACCAATCATATCCAAATCCGGTCATTCTTTTCTCGGCTAGGACCATAATAGAAACATTATCTAATTTTGTGGTGACATGCATCTGATATAGAGCACCAGTCCATATCTGGATTGCTTCTCCTAGATTGGATGAATTTCCTAGATCTAAAATATACCCACTAGAATTTGCATCATATAGATCTTCTTCTACACGTAGGTATTTTGATACTTCTTTCAATACATGAGCTTTATTTTGGTTATTTTTGGAAAAATATGATTTCATTGTAACATATATAGATGACATACTTGTACATAGTCCAGACATTGAAACCCATATAAAGCATTTAGAAAGTTTTCTAAGTGAAGTTCAAAACAATGGCATAATCCTTTCTGAAAATAAAATGGTTGTGTTTCAAGACAATATAGACTTTTTGGGGATTAATTTAGTTAATGGACAGATCCAAATGCAGCACCATGTTCTTACTAAATTGTCTCAATTCCGAGATGAACTAAAAGACACTAAAACAATTTAGTGATTTTTAGGTGTCTTAAATTATGTGCACAGATATATTCCCAAGTTGTCCGAGAAAACAACACCAATCAGAAAACATCTCAGAGAAGGATGGTCAGCAAAAGCTACTACAGCAGTTAAAGAACTTAAATCAGAATCTCAGCAACTTCCAAAGTTACAACCACCAGGTGACGGACTTCTGATTTTACAAACTGATGCTTCTGACAGCTTTTGGGTAGCAATTCTTTTTGAGAGACGAGAGAATGAAGAAGAAAAACTTTGTGCATATGCCTCAAGTGAATTCTCTCCCAGTCAAAAGAATTATTTTATTGTTGAAAAAAAAAACTTTAGCAATTTTTAATGGGATACAAAAGGTTTGAGCTATATCTAGCACCAGTTAAGTTTCTATAAGGAATGATTCGATGAACTTCAAGTATTTCTTATCTACCAAAATTTCAAGATAGCTTGCTAGAGTAAGGTTACTCTCATGACAGATTTGGTTTCAACAATTTGATTTTGATGTTGAATGGATGCCTGGTAATTCTAATCTCTTAGCAAACTCTTTAACTAGAGATATGAATAAGGCTTTTATCACATCACCAGGAAATTTATTTACAATACCAGGAAAAGGACCCCAAGATGATAATTTCACCACATTTGTGGATAGATTCAGAATCCTTGAAAGCCATGTGAATCATTTAATAGAATAAATCAAGAAAGTCGTGGGTCTAAGACTAAGAAGGAATCAGTGGATTCAAAGATGCCAAGCATGGCAGTCTAAGAATATCGACATATCTTTAGAAGTAGATGCTAATTTGGTAAAGGTATATCCTTTGCCCAACATGAAGGTAAAAATTTATTTTAAAAGTTTATCAGATCTATGGTCCAACCAATTCACTGAAAACATGATTTGGATTCTCAAGGCTTTCAATTATTACCAGTTGATAGGTGGAATAGATTTTGCTCTAAGCATTTACACAGGAGCTCAAATTTTGGATTTAGAATCTATTCCAATCAAAGGTGAATTATAAACATATCTCTTGTCATTAAATATTCCTAATATTTTTGAGGAATTTGAAGCATCTTTTCTACAAAAATTTGATGAAAACTATGCACCAAATGACACTTTCCCCAATATGGATTTTCGAAAATTTTGCCGATTGGGAGATTAAAGAAGGATTTTGCAGGAAAAATCCATCTATTAGAACTTCTCAATGCATCTAGATAACTCTGAATCTAAGGACTTTCTCATCCCCTTGGGATTATCAAAGTCTAAGATTAAGGGAAAGTATTTCTCCAAATCCATTCAAGCAAGTATTCTGTCATGAGATATCTGGAGAAAATAAGACCAGTAATAATATAGACATGATCAAACAGTTGGCTCTCTAGTTCAAAGAATTTAGAAATTTGAAATTAACAGAAAAAAGACAGGTTTTACAGAAAATGGATGAACTGCAAGGAGAACCGAAAGTTTTAAGATTTGTGATTAATGAAACAGCATTAGTCACAATCAGTATTGCTTCAAGAAACTGGAACAACAATGTGATTCATATCATTAGTTTAATGTTGTCTAATAAAATTTGTACTTTAGTTATTTTCGAATTAGGATGGCAATCGAAGGCATACATTAATGAAAACTGTAGATCATGGATTCAACATGTGATTGAGACTTCCACTAATATGTTTCAGATTTTTAAGTGGGAGCTTCTGGATGGTATAGAGCTGGTAGTACAACCTTCACCTGCGTTCAAAAAAGTTTTTAAAGATTCTTTCCCTGACATCAACATAAATCCACTATCTTTTCTAAAAATAGTGGGACAAGCAAGAAGTGATGTTTACCCCACAACAACAGAACCTCCACAAAGTAAAAGTAAATCAGGACCAAGGACAAATGTCAAAAGCATCTCCAAAAGACAAAGAAATAGTAGCAGCAGATGCCAAAGGAAAAGGTAAAGTTGAAGAATCTACTTTTCAGGACACATATGTAGATGCACAAGACCCACATGATATCAATTGGGACAAAGAGTACTCAAAGATGATGGAATAGGACTACCTTAAGATGCTTGAAAGAAATGCCTTAGCAAGACAAGTGTCTTCTGATGATGATGATTATGATTCTGACCGAAGTCCGAAAGGATATTGGTAGAATTATTGTACCGTAAAGGTTGAGTAGACACCGTCGGATACAGAAAATGCTGACGTGACCCTCAATTATTTCCACTTTGTGTCATGTCTTAGTTTAGATGAGATTCCTTTAGGAAGTTATATAGAGAAGATCAGTCTGGATAAGCCCACAAGTTTGGATGGAGTAATTCTTTGATCTTGTATTGTAATCTGCAAAGTATTGTAATTTTTATCTTTGAATTAATATTGAAGCCACTAGGCCGCCTATCTAAGGACAGTTTCGTAAATTGCAAAAGAACCTGGAGAAGTAAAGCAAAGGCATTGAAGAAGACCCAAGGAGAGAGAGGTCATTTCCACTCGTATTCTCCATGTGCGCAGTTTCGGTTGCTGCCATCAGATTTGCTACCTTCAACTCTTCAATATCTGGTTCAAAGTAAGTTATCATCCGACTTTGCCTTTATTTTGGTACTATTCAGCACTTTGATCCATCAGCAAGCTTAACGCTTGGAATGCCTTTATTAACTTTGTGCTCCCAATTTCCATCAGCGAAGATAAGCTAATAATTAATTTTAAAAATAAGGCTATTGTTGTGCCTCGTTTATCCATAGCAAATTCTGAACCTAGAAGAGAGAATAGTCAAAATAAAGCTGGAGCAAGAAAACCTCATAAGGACTCCAATAATTGGCAAGAAGTTTTGCAATTGTATGAAGAAAGAATAGAGTTAAAGAACAAACAGAAAGCATGGACTGACCTAAATTGGTCCGCTGAGTAGATCTATATTCATGATAGATTGTTGAAAATTTGTTCAAACAATCCTTAGCAATTTTGGATAGTAGGAAGCCCAAAACAGGAGATAGTGACTCTACACGATAATGGAGTCAAGGGAAAATTAATTCCATGCACCCCCACATATGAGAAAGAAATAAATAGATAGATAAGTGAGTTGTTAAGTATGAATCTTATTCAACCTAGTATGTCTCATTACTCTTGTTCAGTTTTTTTGGTTAGAAATCATTCAGAAATAGTCAGAGGCAAGCCCAGAATGGTAATTAACTATAAACCTCTGAATGCAATCACTCAGGGTTTCCATTACCCTTTACCAAGACCAGAAACCATTATGCAAAAAATTCAAAACAGTAAAGTATTCAGCAAGTTTGACATGAAGTCTGGATACTATCAAATACAGATACAAGAAGAAGATAGGCATAAAACTGCCTTCACATGCCCTGCAGGATTTTATCAGCGAAAGGTGGTATTCTTCGGTCTCAAAAATGCCCCTGCAATTTTCCAAAGAAGAATGGATTTTATTTTTGGAAAATATGATTTCATTGTAACATATACAGATGACATACTTGTACATATTCCAAACATTGAAACCCATTTAAAGCATTTAGAAATTTTTCTAAGTGAAGTTCAAAATCATGGCATAGTCCTTTCTAAAAAGAAAATGGTTGTGTTTCAAGACAGTATAGAATTTTTAGGGATTAATGTAGTTAATGGACAGATCCAAATGCAGCCCCATGTTCTTACTAAACTGTCTCAATTCCTAGATGAACTAAAAGACACTAAAACAATTCAGCGATTTTTAGGTGTCTTAAATTATGTGCACAGATATATTCCCAGGTTGTCCAAGAAAACAACACCAATCTGAAAACATCTCAGAGAAGGATGGTCAGCAAAAGCTACTGCAGTAGTTAAAGAACTTAAATCAAAATGTCAGCAACTTCCAAAGTTACAACCACCAGGTGACAAACTTCTAATTTTACAAACTGATGCTTCTGACAGCTTTTGAGCAGCATGTCGAACTTCTTAAGATCATTCTCGAACATAGATAGACAAACTGTTTCTGAAGTCGATTCTCGCTTTATAGAAAGTGATCATAATGAACATGAAAAAGTAGAAGATCCTGAAAGTTGTAACCCACCTATTTTGAGTTCAAAGGAAATTTATCAAGTTCCACCAATGTTTAGTCTATCAAGAAAAAATTGGTTGAAAGCAGTTGAATTGAAAATTAATATTTCTGGTCCTTCTGTACAGATAGTAGGTTTGAATTTATTTTCTGATGAAGAAATAAAAAAATTCAAAAAATATGTTCAAGAGAAAAAGTTTTCTTATTTACATTTTGGAGGGATAAGAATAGGTTTAGCTCCACTATTTCGGCAGGGACTGAATACTCCATTTATAACTGAGGTCTTTGACACTCAGCACCATAACTATGACCATGCTCGAATTGGAACCATTTTAGGAAATTTGTCATCCGGTTGTTAGTATGGTACCATCTACCCAAATTATGCCATCAGTCTCTCTGATGTTCATTTAAAAGACTGTCGGAAAATCTTAGTCAGAGTCCAAGGTCTTGAGATGATCAAAGATAGTGAATATCTCTCTGTATTAGTTCAGACGTCTTTCCAACTTATGAACATTGTACATCCCAAATTAAAACAACTAGTGTTAAAATATTGTGTAACCGTCAGAGTTAGTAATGAAGGTGTTCACTATGACAAAGAAGCCCTTCCCAGTGACTGGTTCATTCAGTACAAATCGTTGGGAATAGACACTCCAAGAAGTAAAACCAAAAGAATGCTTGTGAGTAATGGTCAAATTCGCATACTACCTGATAGATCATCAATGCCCAAACCAGTTTTTATGCCACAAAAGCATGTTTTACCAGCCATTTCAGAATCTGAGCAACCATCAACTAGTGGTCGCAAGTCTATTCACGAAATGTGTATACTCATCCATCAAAAGGAACCACTATATCTATTCCATCAGATCAATTGTATATTCTTGAAGAAAAGCCATTTCTTGCTATAAACAAGATGTTCCGAACATATGTATCCAATATCTCGCGTCTAGAAGAATTTCAGTATGCCAATCATAGATATGTCAAAGGAGGAAAATGGCCACCAAAAACTAAGTTTTTCACTTCCTCATCCCAGTCAAGACAGCCACCCACAAGAGCTAATTGCGCACCTCTCTTAGAACATAACGCGCAGAATCCTACTGATCTTGGTGAGGTGTATCAGATAGGAAACTATCTAACCACATGGTGTGCACATGCCAAAGATGTGCTTGATGATTTAGGTCAGTAATCAAAGTTGATTAATGCAAATCTTAAGTTTCTCTATGATGAGCAACAGTGTGAGAAAATTGAAAAAGAATAAAGGAGGAGAAGAAGACAGAAGAAAAAGGCCAAAGAAATCTCTAAATTTAGAATTGACATGAGCACTACCAAGTATTAGGACAAAGAAGAATAAGAAGAAGAAGATACAAAAGAAGAAATTATTGCTACCAATGCAGAAGAGTCAACTTCAAAGACCTCTGGAAAGTTGACCAGAGTAAAAGATGAAGCATATAAAACAGAAAAACAATTTGCTTCAAAGAAAGAGATTATGACTCTTGATCAAGTAGCCTCTAAATTCCCTTCCTTTATTCTACCTTCTACAAATAACCAGAATAAATCTCATGTCTTGAAAGAAGTATCAAAATACCCGCGTGTAGAAGAAGATCTATATGCTGCAAATTCTAGTGGGTATATTTTAGATCTAGACAATTCATCCAATCCAGGAGAATCAATCCAGATATGGACTGGTGCTCTGTATTAGATGCAGGTCACCACAAAATTAGATAATGTTTCAATTATGGTCCTAGCCGAGAAAATAATTACAACATTGTATATGATTGGTGGATGGGACCATCAGACGAAGAGAGAAGAGCAGTCATGGAAGCAGGACTAACCACTTTAGAGATTTTGTTGAAAACACAATTTGTCCCAGAGCCAGTAGATGAGAAAAAATAGTTGATAACAAACTTAAGCAGTATGGAACTAAAAGACTTAAAATATCTTGATCAATTTGGCAAAGATTTCATGGCAAAAGTCTTTAAGGAAAACTTGTCTAATGATACTGCTCAAAAAATATCATTTTTGTCCAAGCTTCCAGGCAATTTAGGAGATTTTATTATGAAAGATCTAGATGTACAAAATGAGAAATTAGATCAAATATATTGGGTTGATCTTCTTTTTAGGTGTACATATAAGGTTAAATATTTGTTCTGGCAAAAGAAATCACACAACATTACACCCAACTCAGATGTCTGCAGAACCATGCTACCCTGGACACCTTTTAAAAGGAAGAAGAAAACAAAAAGATATGGAAAATTTAGACCCAAGCGAGTCTCCAATCCAAGGAAGCCTTTCGGAAAATTTAAATTTTTAAAAAATATAAAGAAACCAAGAAACAACAATTGTTATTTCATCTGCAAAAAAGAAGGCCATTTCGCACGCAAATGTCCCAATAGTTCCTCCACTAAGCTAAAAGCCTGTTTTGAGATTAAGGAATTCAAGGACGATTGGTCTGTAGTAGATTCAGAAGACAAAGTTTCTGATGTATATATTTTAATAGAAGCTTTAGATGATGAAACTAATGTGGAAAGTGTACAAAAGATGAATATTTGTAATTATTATGATGATGATTTTTCTGAAGAATTGCATTATAGTGATCAATCATAGGAAAGTGAAATAGAAGAAACTGAAGACATCACAGATGTTTCAGACGATGAGACTGGTTTAGAAAGATCACAACAAATAGGTAAGCAGCCGATAACAGTATTGCCAGAATTAAATTCTTTTTTCCCATATCAAAAGAATATTGTTGCTTCTACCAGTTTAAAAATTCCAGAAAACAATAGAGTTGAAGAACAAACTCTATTAAAAAAGATCATTAAAACAAATAGCCTTATATATATTCCAATTCAAGTGCAAGTCCAAAATGAATGGATAAATGTTAATGCATTCATAGATACTAGAGGATCAAATAATATGGCTCATCCATCATTGTTTAAATCTCTTTGGAAGCCACTTCAAAATATTCTTGTGTCTGAAACCATAGGAGGATCTCTTCAATTGATGCATTATGTTGATAACATATCTTTGAAATTTGGGGGGAGTATAGTAAACATTTCTGCTATTCAGCACTTTGATCCATCAGCAAGCTTAATGCTTGGAATTCCTTTTATTAACTATGTGCTCCCAGTTACCATCAGCGAAGATAAGATGGTAATTAATTTAAAAAAGAAGGCTATTGTTGTGCCTCGTTTATCCAAGCAAATTCTGAGGCTAGAAGAGAGAATGGTCAAAGAAAGCTGGAGCAAGAAAACCTCATAAGGACTCCAATAATTGGCAAGAATTTTTGCAATTGTATGAAGAAAGAATGGAGTTAAAGAACAAATAGAAAGCATGCACTAACCTAAATTGGTCCGCTGAATAGATATCTATTCATGATAGATTGCTGAAAAGTTGTTCAAACAATCCTCAGCAATTTTGGACAATAGAAAGCACAAAACAGGAGATAGTGACTCTACATGATAATGTAGTCAAGGGAAAATTAATTCCAAGCATCCCCACAGATGAGCAAGAAATAAAGAGACAGATAAGCGAGTTGTTAAGTATGAATCTTATTGAACCTAGTATGTCTCATTACTCTTGTTCAGTGTTTCTGTAAAAATTTCTGTTTTACCCCGGTTTTCAGTTTCTCCTTATTTCTCCCATGTAGTTAAATGCCATTTCCCATAACCATACATTCAACAAGCTGAAAAAAATAAATTTGCTGAAAACACAAATTCTGGAAATTTTACAGAATGCTAGAAATTGCAGAAATAAATATCAGTAGTAATAAACAGCATTAAAACACATTAAAACACTGATATTTTTGGTCAACGTGACCCTGGAAAAACCCCCTACAACTCTTGGGGAAAACCAGTTTGAGAGTTCTTCTTTATTTCTGAAAAATGTCTTTTTACAGTAAGAGAAATATTTAGCAAAAATCAGCAAGCAAACTTTTACAACTTATCTCAGCCTCGCTGAAACTCAGCCTTGCTGAAAAACTGCCCTGCTGAAACTTCGTTGTTGTTACTCCGCTGCTGAAACTCCGCAGCTCACTGTCCAGAAATCTCCCTTGCTCTCTTGCTCTCCTTCTCTCAATCTGCTCATGAAAGAATTGAATCGAATGTGATCTTTTCCTCCTTTTCCTCCCTTAATATAACTCCAAATGACTTTTGGATGATCCAAGTGACTTTTGGGTGATCCCTAAATCCAATGGCTGAAATAGATTTAGATCAATAGCTGAGATTAAATGCACATTTAAATCTCACTTTCTAATTTTTAATTCACCCACTTTAATAAAGACCCACTCAGTCATTTATTTCCAAAGTCACTTTTCCTTTCTAATTTTACATTAACTTTATAAAAGTCACTTTAAAATTAGACTTAGTAACTTTATCACTTAAAGTCACTTTTAAATTAGATTTAACTTTATAAAA
>APFE030652700.1:99219-209736 GCA_000404065.3 Pinus taeda
TTCTTTATTTCTGAAAAATGTCTTTTTACAGTAAGAGAAATATTCAACAAAAATCAGCAAGCAAACTTTTACAACTTATCTCAACCTTGCTGAAACTCAGCCTTGCTGAAAAACTGCCCTGCTGAAACTTCGTTGTTGTTACTCCGCTGCTGAAACTCCGTTGTTGATACTTCGCAGCTCACTTTCCAGAAACCTCCCTTGCTCTCTTGTTCTCCTTCTCTCAATCTGCTCATGAAAGAATTGAATCGAATGTGATCTTTTCCTCCTTTTCTTCTCTTAATATAACTCCAAGTGACTTTTGGGTGATCCAAGTGACTTTTGGGTTATCTCTAAATCCAATGGCTGAAATAGATTTAGATCAATGGCTGAGATTAAATGCTCATTTAAATCTCACTTTCTATTTTTCAATTCACCCCACTTTAATAAAGACCCACTTAGTCATTTATTTCCGAAGTCACTTTTCCTTTCTAATTTTTCATTGACATTATAAAAGTCACTTTAAAATTAGACTTAGTAACTTTATCACTTAAAGTCACTTTTAAATTAGATTTAACTTTATAAAACTATAAAGTCACTTTAGGAGAAAAATTAAAATCTTTTGGACACTTTTCCCTAGGCCAAAGATTAAAGCCTAAGGGAACCACCTGTCCTCCGGTACCAAATTTCAACAGTTTCTAGTTAGAAATCATTCAGAAATAGTCAAAGGCAAGCCCATAATGGTAATTAACTATAAACCTTTGAATGCAGTCACTCAGGGTTTTCATTACCCTTTACCAAGACCAGAAACTATTATGCAAAAAATTGAAAACAGTAAAGTATTCAGCAAGTTTGACATGAAGTCTGGATACTATCATATACAAATACAAGAAGAAGATAGGCATAAAATTGCCTTCACATGCCCTACAAGTTTTTATCAGTGGAAGGTGGTACCCTTCAGTCTCAAAAATGCCCCTGCATTTTTCCACAAAATAATGGATTTTATTTTTGGAAAATATGATTTCATTGTAACATATATAAGACATACTTGTACATAGTCGAGACATTGAAACCCATCTAAAGCACTTAGAAATTTTTCTAAGTGAAGTCCAAAATCATGGCATAGCCCTTTCTGAAAGGAAAATGGTTGTGTTTCAAGACAGTATAGGCTTTTTCGGAATTAATGTAGTTAATGGACAGATCCAAATGCAGTCCCATGTTCTTACTAAACTATCTCAATTCCCAGATGAACTAAAATACACTAAAACAATTCAGCAATTTTTAGGTGTCTTAAATTATGTGCACAGATATATTCCCAGGTTGTCCGAGAAAACAACACCAATCAGAAAACATCTCAGAGAAGGATGGTCAGCAGAAGCTACTGCAGCAGTTAAAGAACTTAAATCAGAATGTCAGCAACTTCCAAAGTTACAACCACTAGGTGACAGACTTCTGATTTTACAAATTGATGCTTCTGATAGCTTTTGGGCGACATTTTTGAGAGACGGGATAATGAAGAAGAAAAACTTTGTGCATATGCCTCAAGTGAATTCTCTCCTAGTCAAAAGAATTATTTTATTGTTGAAAAAGAAACTTTAGCAATTTTTAATGGGATACAAAATTTTGAGCTATATCTGGCACCAATTAAGTTTCTTATAAGGATTGATTCGATGAGCTTCAAGTATTTCTTATCTGCCAAAATTTCAAGGCTGCTTGCTCGAGGAAGGTTGTTGTCATGGCAGATTTGGTTTCAACAATTTGATTTTGATGTTGAATGGATACCTAGTAATTCTAATTTTTTAGCAGACTCTTTAACTAGAGATATGAATAAGGCTTTTATCACATCACCAGGAAATTTATTTACAATACCAGGCAAAGGACCCCAAGATGATAATTTCAGCACATTTGTGGATAGATTCAGAATTATTGAAAGCCATGTCTATCATTTAACAGAAGAAATCAAGAAAGTCGTGGGTCTGAGACTAAGAAGGAATCAGTGGATTCGAAGATGCCAAGCATGGAAGTCTAAGAATATCGGCATATCTTTAGGACTAGATGTTGATTTGGTAAAGGTATATCATTTGCCCAACATGAAGGTACAAATTTGTTTTAAATTTTTATCAGATCTATGGTCCAGCCAATTCACTGAAAACATGATTTGGATTCTTAAGGCTTTGAATTATTATCAGTTGATAGGTGGAATAGATTTTTCTCTAAGCACTGAAACAGGAGCTCAAATTTTGGATTTAGAAGCTATTCCAATCAAAGGTGAATTAGAAAAATATCTCTTGTCATTAAAGATTCCTGATATTTTTTAGGAACTTGAAGCATATTTTCTACAAATATTTGATGAAAACTATGCACCAAATGACACTTTTCCATAATATGAGATTTTCGGAAATTTTGCCGATTGGGAGATTAAAGAAGGATTTTGTAGGAAAAATCCATCTATTAGAACTTTTCAATGCATCCAAAGAACTCTGCAATATCTAAGGACTTTCTCATCCCCTTTGGATTATCAAATGCTAATATTAAGGGAAAGTATTTCTCCAAATCCATTTGAGAAAGTATTTTGTCATGAGATATCTGGAGAAAATAAGACCAGTAATAATATAGACATGATCAAACAGCTAGCTCTCTGGCTCATAGAATTTGGATATTTGAAATTAACAGAAAAAAGACAGGTTTTACAGAAAATGGATGAACTGCGAGGAGAACCAAAAGTTTTATGATTTGTGATTAATCAAATAGCATTAGTCACAATCAGTATTGCTTCAGGAAACTAGAACAACAATGTGGTTCATATCATTAGTTTACTGTTGTCTAATAAAATCTGTAGTTCAGTTATTTTCGAATTAGGATGGCAATCGAAGGCATAAATTAATGAAAACTACAGATTATGGGTTCAACATGCGATTGAGACTTCCACTAATATGTTTCAAATTTTTAAGTGGGAGCTTCTCGATGGTATAGAGCTGGCAGTACAACCTTCACCTACATTCAAAAAAGTTTTTAAAGATTATTTCCTCGACATTGACATAAATCCACTACCTTTTCTAAAACAGTGGGAAAAGCAAGAAGTGATGTTTACCCCACAACAACAGAACCTCCACAAAGTAAAATTAATTCAGGACCAAGGACAAATGTCAAAAGCATCTCCAAAAGACAAATAAACAGTAGCAGTAGATGCCAAATGAAAAGGTAAAGTTGAAGAATCTACTTTTTAGGACACATATGCGGATGCACAAGACCCACATGATATCAATTGGGATAAATATTACTCAAAGATGATGGAATACGATTATCTTAAGATGCTTAAAATAAATTCCTTAGCAAGAAAAGTGTCTTTTGATGATGATGATTATTATTCTGACCGAATTCTGAAAGGATATTGGTAGAATTATTGTACCGAAAAGGTTGAGTAGACACCGTCGGATACAAAAAATGCCGACAGGACCCTCAATCATTTCCACTTTATGTCATGTCTTAGTTTAGATGAGATTCCTTTAGGAAGTTATATAGAGGAGATCACTCCAGAGAAGCCCACAAGTTTGGACGGAGTGCTTCTTTGATCTCGTATTGTAATCTACAAAGTATTGTAATTTTTATCTTTGAATTAATATTGAAGCCGCTAGGCCGCCTGTTTGGGGACAGTTTCGTAAATTGCAAAAGAACCTGGAGAAGTAAAGCGAAGGTGTTGAAGAAGACTCAAGGAGAGAGAGGTCATTTCCACTCGTATTCTCAGTGTGAGAAATTTCTTTTGCTGCCATTAGATTTGCTACCTTCAGCTCTTCAAGGTCTAGTTCAAAGTAAGTTATCATCCAACTTTGCCTTTATACTTATGCGGAATTGTTCTAGTGAGAAAAATCTTTGTATCTTCACTCATATTTATGATTTAATGCAATACAGATAGGCGAGGTTTTGAGCAGTGGTTTTCCCCAGGAAAACTTATTGTGTTATGTGCCATTGATTTATCTTCTTCTTGTTCATATTGCTTTCATCGATCTAATGGCTTCCACTGGTTGAAAGTAGAAGTAGATTATTGTCCTATGCTTTAGTAAATTGCATGAGCTTGTGAATCTACATGGTATCGGAGCAGGATTTTTTTCGGCCATGAGTTTGTAGAGCAAATCTGAAATTTTTTTGAGCAAAATTTTCAAAAACAACTAGCAGATCTGGATTCTTGAGAAAAAATACCCAAATTCAAAAAAACAATCGTACGAATCAGAGTTTGGATGAGGGAGATATCGCCAATTTAAAATCAACTCCTTTTTCAGAAAATTTTGTGACGGGGAATATAGATCTCTTTAGTGATTTCGAGAAGACATCAAGAAAAGCATAGATTTTGGAGATGATGAGAGGTATAGAGCTATCAGGATTGTTACGGTTACCTTTCAGAGGGAGTCTCGTTCCCCTCTCAGAATCAAAAATGTGATGCATGTTCTAGTACTAAAGAAGAATCTTGTTTTAGTCATCGTATTGGAACATTGTGGCTATGATGTGATTTTTAGTAACAGAAAGTTTTTCCTAAGACACATGACCATGGGACAGGTGAAATAGATCGGTGCATGGGTTAAGAACCTATATGCTCTTGAGGTACAATATGCATGAAAATCCTTGAGGAGCAAGGAAAAGGTTAGCAACTTCGTGGTTGAGAGGGAGATTAAATTACCTCTCAACATGCAGCCCCAAAAGAAGCCTATGAAGAAGCTTCAGGAAATTGTGGAGCAGCCACAACTAGAGAAGATAAGAGGAGACTAAGTGAAGATTTCCACTCAAGTAGAGAAGAAACGGTCTCAAAAAATGGTGGAGCAACCATGATTGGAGAAGTTGAGAGGAGACCGAGTGGAGCCATCCACTCATGCAGAGACCTCCAGTAGGGGAGATTTTCAAGCCAGATGGACAAAGGGATCACATGCATCCATACCTCCAAGTGTGAGGCGAGGCGATGTGAAGTGATAGTCCCAAGAGGGCCAAAATTGGGCAGGGTCTATTCAGAGGTTTTATCTCATGGATCATACTTTGCTACGAGAGCCCAAAATACATAGTAGCGGGAGGAACCAGTGGTGGTTGATGCAGTCGGAGATCAGAGTGACAGAGGCTAGAGCAATCAGATACTGAAGAGCGCAAAGAACAGTTTACAACAATGCATAAAGGCAAAGTGAACAGAAGCGCGGAGTTGTTCATTTGACAGAGGAAATAGCAGTCAGAGACTTTGATGACAGATGCATCATACTTATTCAATTTGGATGTTTTTCTTGTTTCTTGAGTTGTTGTAGAAATAGAAATAGAGAGAAGTGTTGCATGTAGAACATTCCAAAGGTTCAGGATTTTGATCAAGTTGAATTCCATTCTTGTTGAGGGGGAGTGTTGAAAATAGCAACAAGAAATGTTTAAAATAGAATCCATAAATTCCAATTTAATTTATTGTTGAATTAAATTGTGAATCAAAATTGTAATTATTTTCTCATAGCACCTTGTAATAGTTAGATAAGTTAAGTTGACTTAGTTAACTTAGGAATTTTGAGCTGGAAGTCTATCTGAAGTCATGTAAGTGTGATCCCTAAGTTTTAGGGGTATAGGTTGAGTTTAATTGTGAGTTTTAATTAGATAACTCAGTTTACTAAGTTATATTTAGTTAAATTAGTTCCCAACTATTTGTGTAACTAATAGAGAGTTAACAATCAGTTGGTGCATAGTTAAACTAAAGATTTCTCATCAAAAACTCATGCATGTTGATTCTGAGAAAGACCTAGTTGACACTAGAGTGCAGGGACAATGTACTATCAGTTGTATGATTCACTAAGTTGTATAAATCATGCATGCAATCAGGAATTGGACCTAGATGGGATTGCGCAGGTTTGGAAGCAATGGATTCCCATTAATATGGGTTATTCAGCCATAAGAATTGAGAAAGGAAATAGGGGCTTGGAGAGCTGCAAAATTGGCTAAGTGTTGGCCAAGGGCTTGCTTATGAGCTAACAGAGTTGACCATACTTGTGCGGAATTCTTCCAATGATAACAAGCTTTGTATCTTCATTCATATTTCTGACTTAATGCAATACATATAGGCGGGAATTTGAGCAGTGACTTTCCCAAGGAAAACTTATTGTGTTATGTGCCATTGATTTATCTTCGTCTTGTTCATATTGTTTTCATCAATCTATTGGCTTCCACTGGTTGAAAGTAGTAGATTCTTGTCCTGTGCTTTAGTAAATTGCATGAGCTAAATCTATAGGATTTTCTACATTGCATAAGGAGAAGCACTGTCAGAGTGTTTCTTGAACAAAAATAACCCATTTGGGTATGCATACATCTCTCCCACGAAGAAGGATTCGAGATCTGTTATGAATTAAATATTCATAAATAAGATATACGTAGGTTTTTAATAAAATATGAAAATATTAATAATTTATAAATAACTTAACATTAAGCTATTTAATTAGGTTAGTGAAGATGCATTAGTCAAAAAGACACATCTCTTAATTGGCATGGCTAGTCAACTCCTATATATGGAGAACTTCCATGGCCATGTAAATCATCATTCATTCTTTTAATAAATAGAAATATTACATTTCAAAAGAAATTGTAAATTATAGTCTCCAACATATAGTTTTCTCTGTTTATACTCAAGTGGTATTAGAGAAAAATTCTTCTGGCAAAACCCCCCATGTTACCCTACTGGTCGTCAAGCCCTGCAGGCCTCCCATACCTACACTGCTCTACACACCCTGGAATCTTGCCATCTGACCCTACTCTTCGTTGTCCCACTTTATTGTCCCTATTGTTTCATGCCTCCCATACCCTCGCTGCTCTACACACCTTGGAATCTTGCCATCCGACATTGCTCTTTCTTGTCCCATTATCCTATCCTTGTTGTTTTGTGCTCCACATAGACCCCTTCTACTTGCTACATACACATATTCCACAACCCACACAATACCATTGCATGCTCTGTCCACAACCGCCATCGTATGTTGTCCATTCCACAGTGTTTTCCTAACTTCGCATGTTTGTATGTTCGTCTACATTGTATCACCCAATTCCACATGTAATCGACATTTGTCAAACAATGTGACCCAAAGCATCCACTCGTAACCATTCAATCACGTTTTTTTTTTTTAACAAAAAAAATCAAGTTTTTTTAAATGTTGATATTTGTTAGAAACTGTATTATAATAAACTTAATATAGTTTTAATAAATTCATTAAAAAATAAGATAAAATAAAATAAAAATATAATTATCATATTATTATTATTATTATTATTATTATTATTATTATTATTATATATATTCTTAAAAAAAAATATTATTATTAAAAATTGGGTCCACTAGGAAGAAAAAGAACAAAATGCGTCATGATGATAGTTCAAAAAAAATTCAAGAAGAACTCGAGAGGATGTGGAAATGTCTTGACAATGTCAAAGGGAAGCAAGACAATTTTGGGAAGACTCAAAATGACATGACACAAAATATCCGAGCCATGAAAGACATGGTGAGCCAGTCTAATAGAGGAGCCAATCCACCCTCGGCTACAAAAAGTCCCTGGACACTAGAAGACGAAAATTCTCCAAACCCTAGATTTTTGAGGCATGAGCAGAAGAGAATATAGGAACTACACTTCAAAGGAAGCCAGTGTTATACTAAGTCTTCCGGAATGGACCATCTTGAAATTAAAAATGAATTACCTAAGTATGATGGTAAGGACCATAAAGGCGTCGTAGTATGGGTAAATAAGATGGACACCATCTTTTTAGAAAACCCACCACTCGGCGAGAAGGAAAGGGTCATGATTGCATCCAACTACCTAGAAGCATAAGCGTATGCTTGGCTTTTGTGGTGGTCTTCTAAATGTACTAGTTGCTCATTCAATTGGAAAAACTTCAAAAACACCCTACTAAAAATATTTCATGACGAGGAAGAGGATGATGTATACGAGAGATTCGTTCACCTCAAATAGAAAGGAACGGTGAGTGAATACATTCATGAATGGAAAGTGTTGACAATAAGGCAAAGATAATTTTCAAATGAAGAACTATTAAAAAGTATCGTTGTGGCCCTAAAGATTATATTCAGGAAGAATTAAAATTACATAAACCCAAGACCATTGAAGATGCAAGACACGCAGCTATAATTATCAAACAGAAATATAAACTCCATAAGGCACCATATGCCAGTAACGAGAAAACAAACAGCTACTCCAAAGGGAAGTTAGGTAAACCATCATCAAGGAAAACTAGCAAGTATGTTCCACCATCAATGCGCAATGAAGGGAAACAACAGTCTAGTGTTGAAAGAGAAAAAGATGGCAAATGTTGGAAATGCAGAGACAAGTACTATGCAAGACACAAATGCACAACGCAAAAACTTTACAATTGCGAAGTAGAACAATAAGAATAATCTTCAAAATACAACTTTGACGAAGAGAACAATGAAGAAAATGAAAACCATAATCCAAAATCAGAAGAGGATATGCCACGAATTTCTCTGGTAGCCATCATAGGGATAACTCAACCGCAAACACTAAAGCTTAAAGGTCACATCAAGAAGAAAAATTTTATGGTTCTAATAGACTCGGGAAGTACGCAAAAATTCATAGATGTCAATGTTGCGAAAAGACTTAACATATTTTTGCTTACCCCATCGCAGATTTAAAATTTATGGTAGAAGATGGGAAACAAATAGATGGAATAGGAAAATGCCATAAATTCAAGTTGCAACTAAGAAAATATGAAATGCAGTCTAGTTTCTATACAGTCCCCCTAGGGGGAGTAGACATTGTTTTACGGATACAATGGTTGCAAACACTACGCACGTATTCAGTAAATCACCAAAAGGAATTCATTAAATTCAAATTGGATGGAAGGAAATATAAGTTGTTTGGGTTTCAAGCTCCACCTGCTCAAGTCATCTCTGCTCAATATATGAAGAAACTTATCCGCAAGGGATCCCTAGAATTTTTCACACAATGTCAACAATTGGAGTTATTATCGATAGAAGGGACTCACCAACCTTCAGAAATCTCATCCTTGATCTAGAAATACGAGAATGTTTTGCAAGATCTACCAATGAAATTACCCTCTAAAAGGAAAATTGAGCACATCATTGAAATCAAACGAGACTCGACACCAGTGAACGTTAAAACATATCGTTATACCCATCTATTGAAGTTTCTAAGTTTACTTAGTTAGAAACCCTCCATGCACTTTATCTTATTTATTCCTACCTACTTATTATTTTCCTTAACAAGTTATTTACAATATAAATACTAAAATACACACTAGCATACTCAACATATTACTGATTAGCAATTAAAAGAAACAAAAACAAACACGCCATATGAAACCATTATTTTTGGACTAATGTCCTCAGAAAAACCCAATGTGGGAAAACTGGTGCAACTATCTGAGGGTTTTCTTATTAAGCAATGTCAGAGTACAATCTGGGTGCCGAAACTGGCCTACCCAATAGATAATTTCCTTGGCAGTAATACCTCAGTTTCTAACAAATCTACTGGCTAAAATCCCAGATAATCCTTCTGGCAGCTACTCTGCACCAATCTTCCCCAGAAACTCTAGTATCATCCTCTCTCTAGACTACGTCAGCCCCTCTCTACCTTACATTGGCCCTGCATCACCCTAGATGGGTCTACGTCATCCATGGGAGGCCTTGCGTCAGACCTCTAGCCCTCTACACTAGTCACGCTAGCCTCTCTGAGGCTCTATGCAGCTCCTGGCTACCTCTGTGTGGCCCTGCATGTGCCCTCGCTAGCTTTGTGTCACTCTCCTTGGCTATTGCGTTGCTCTCCTAGCATTATCTCTGCCTCTCTGTCTCTCTGTACTCAAATGACCCTCAGCTGCATCTCCCAATCACTAATTCTATCTCTCTTAGCAAACCCCGCTCTAGAGAGTAGAATGATTAATCACTCTGGTGTGTTCTCCAAGTAACCCTCAAGCCTCCTCTTATACTTTTCCAGTTGACATATCAACGGCTGAGATTAAGTCCCTAATCAATGGCTAAGATTAGATCTAGCTTGATCCATGTATTTTAGACCATTCTAACACAAATAAATATTAATACACATTAATATTTTATTTTCCCTAAGTTTAGACTTAGGGACTCCATTAAAAATATTAATTATTTTAATATCTCTTGATCTATTTAGAATATGCCCAAAACCTTTCTGGGCATTGGAGATCTCATGTGCCCCAACCTATCCACCATGTTTCATGGCTAGAGCACATCTGCTGCTACCCCAAATCAACACTCCCTCTTAGCGAGGACTATGCTCTAGCAATACTCCTTACTGAGTATTACTCTAATCATCTGACATTGGTACTAGTGTTGATGCTAGGCCTTTCTGCCCAACATCCTCTACACTACTGCATCCTGTACTACTACCCATGGTTCTGCCACTTGCACTGTTGCATCTATATGACAACTCCATCTACATCTGTGTTGTTGTTGGTCCTTTCTCCCAACACTGCATCCACACTACACCTCCTCTCATCATGCTACATCGTGTTTCCCACTGCTGCACTACAACTCAGTTACTGAGAAGTAAGGAACAAATCTCCCAATATGACCTCCCTATTGGGCTAGAGACACCCACTGAGGCTAAAGCTCCCTCTGTCGCTGACAAGTGCTCCCTCTCTAACCTCTGCACCGCTACAATAACTCCTTGCATCTCGCATCGTTCCACACCTCTCAGTGCCATCCTGCACTGGTGCAACACTCACGTGTCTCTCACACTGTTGTAGCTTGCTAGCCTCGCGTTGTCTCAGGACTCCTGCACTGTAGCTCTCTCTGCCACTCCATCTGCATCCATCTCTACCCACATCAGCCAGTCCTGCTACTCCTCGTCGGGGCTCCTATAGCAAGGTCTAATCCAAGAGGTTGGGTACCTCAAGGATCCTGCCCCTCATCGCCTATAGTTCGCCTGACTACATCTCAATGTCTCCTCACTTCCACTTAAGTGGTGCATGTGCACTCATGTCACAATCATCATCTGTCAAAACTTCCTTCTCTGCCCATTTTGGTTCTGCCTTAGTCTCGGAAGACTCTCATGTACTCCTCTTCCTTGGACACTAGGTTGCATAATGACCCACCTCCCCACAATGGAAGCACTTGACCTTGGAGAGATCTTTCTTCTTCCGCTTCTCCTGATTTCCCTCAAATGCTAGGGCCACATCTTCCTCCTCTTGCTTGAATTTGATCCCCTTGTTGCTGCTACCTGTCTTCGACTGTCGTCTGATATCTTCCTAGAAAAGAGCTTCCCACATCTCATTCCAAGGTGGGAGAGTCCCTCTGCCTAGTATATTCTGGAAAAATACCTCCCAGTCTTCTGAGACATCATTCAGAGCTGTCTTCACCATCATCTCCTGACACGGTGTCACCCCTATAGCATTCAACTGATCTTGGATCTCATTTAGTCCTCCGAGGAAGGTGTCAATCAGTTCTCCCTTCTTCATCTGATACGACCTCAACTGATTCAGCAACATTCTTCTCTACACGAAAGTATGCTGGTACAGCCTATTGAGAGCCTCCCACATATCAAATTTCATTTCCTTCTCGACTATGTGAAGTATTACATGATCCTTGACCCCACCAAGGATAATGCTCTTGGCCCTCACCATCGCCTCCTCGTACCTATCATTATCATTAGGGTCGATTGGGATATCTATTACCTTCAAGGCGAAGTTCTTGACACGATTCCTATCAAGCACGGATAAGATTATGGCCTTCCAGACTACAAAGTTCGATGCTCCGTCCAGTCTATATTGGCCTCTTACTCCATGTAGTGTCATGATGCTCCTCTACTTACCTCTTGGAAGTTCTTTCTTCGACTCCTATGAGTCTCTACTTCCCGTCTGGAAGTTCTCTTCTGGACTACCTCTGAGTCCTGATTTCCCTCTTGGAAATCCTTCTGCCACTATCGAGATGCCCCCTACTATGATCGCCTTATGCAACCACACCAATGATCTGGGTTCCTCGGCTAGAAACTCCTCTAGCCTTGCTCTGTCAGGTACTACTCTAACTACAGTACCTCACCAACTCCACTATGCAATATCCCATAGCCTTCTAAACCCCAGCAACTTGAAGGTGAGAGCTCCTAGGCTATACACAATCCCAGCACCACAGCCCGACCTCCTCAGCCAACTACGTTAGCCCTCCCATATACTGCATGGCTCTGCATGAGGCTTCTCTTGCCTTCTTTCGCCTCCACGCTGCCTCTTCTTATCTCACCCTTGATGACGCGGGCATTGCATCACCCTTCCTTGTTGCTACTCTGCTAGAAACAACTTTTGTCACCTCAGGATAGTTGTTTTCTACTGCTATTGCTCCTCTCGAATAATGTCCTTTAGTCCTCCTGTGATCTGTAATTATGCTCTGATACCATGTTGAAGTTTCTAAATTTACTTAGTTAGAAACCCTCCATGCACTTTATCTGATTTATTCCTACCTACTTGTTATTTTCATTAAGTTGTTTACAATGTATATACTGAAAAATAAGCATTAGTGCATGGTCAACATATTACAGATCAACAACTAAAATAAACAAAAAAAAAACACGCCATATGACACCATTATTTTTGGATCAGTGTCCCTAGAAAAACCCAATGTGGGAAAAGCGGTGCATCTATCTGAGTGTTTTCTTATTAAGCAATATTAGAGTATAATCTTGGTGATGAAACTGGCCTACCCAAAAGAGAATTTCCTCGACAGTAATACCTCTCAGCTTTTGACAAATCTACTGGTTGAAACCTCAAATAATCCTTTCGGCAACTTCTCAGCACCAATCTTCCCGAAAAACCCTAGTGTTGGACTCTCTCTAGATTGCGTCAGCCCCTCTCTGCCTCACACTGGCCTTGGGTCACCCCGAATGGGCCTGCGTCAACCTTGGGAGGCCCTGCGTCAGCTCTCTGGCCCTCTACGTCAGTCACGCTAGCCTCTCTGAGGCTATGCACAACGCCTGGCTACCTTTGCGTGTCCCTACGTGAGCCCGAGCTATCTCTGTGTCACTCTCCTTGGCTACTGCATAGCTTCTGACACTATCTCTACCTGTCTGTCTCTCTGTACTCAAATTCCCCTTAGCTGCATCTCCCGATCATTGATTCTATCTCTCTTAGCAAACCTCGCTCTAGATAATAGAATGATTGATCACTCTGGCATGTTCTCCAAGTGACCCTCAAACCTCCTCTTATATTTTTCTTGTTGACATATCAACAGCCGAGATTTAGTCCCTAATCAATGGCTAAGATTAGATCTGGCTTGATCCATTGCTTTTGGACCATTCTAACACATATTCATATTAATACACATTAATATTTTATGTTATGTAAGTTTAGACATAGGGAGTCCATTAAAAATATTAATTATTTTAATATCTCTTGATCTGTTTTGAATCTGCCCAAACCCTTTCTAGGTATTGGAGATCTCATGTGCCCCAACCGCTTCTCCAAAATTTGTGGCTAGATCACATCTGATGCTACCCCAAATAAACACCATCACCACAAGACAGAAATAGAACGA
Organism: Pinus taeda; assembly: GCA_000404065.3. Taxonomy (NCBI): domain Eukaryota; kingdom Viridiplantae; phylum Streptophyta; class Pinopsida; order Pinales; family Pinaceae; genus Pinus; species Pinus taeda. The sequence goes on from APFE030652700.1 coordinate 112,730, forward strand.
TTCATACAATACCTACTAAAGCATGGAATCATTACGAAAAGTATAATTCCTTACGCTGCACTCGTAGTATTGGTCAGGAAGAAGGATGAGTCCTTCCATTTGTGTATAGATTATAAAGGGTTAAACAAAATCACTATCAAACATAATTTTCTAATTATGCTCATTGATGAAATGCTAGATGAACTACACAGTGCATAATACTTCTCAAAATTAGATCTAAGATCAAGGTACTACCAAATATGGGTAAGACTAGAAGACATCAAAAAGATAGCAATCAAAACTCGCAAAGGGCATTATGAGTTTAAATTTATGTCATTTGGATTAACAAATGCGCTAGCCACCTTCCAAGAAACCATGAATGAACTTTTTCACCCATATTTGTGAAATTTTATATTAGTTTTCTTCGATGATATTCTTGTATACAGTAAGACATGGAAACAACGTCTCAAGCATCTGGAAAAAGTATTGCATGTATTGGAGAAAAATCAATTCTACGCCAAGTTATCAAAGTGTACTTTGGGCAAAAGGAAGTTGAATACCTAGGACATGTTATATCCAGGTGTTATCACCAAAAAATTGATCATATAGCCTAATTTACTAGACAGATCGAAGTACACCACGTAAAGCCAATTTTACCCTAGTAAAATTGCTTTCACTGTGAGAAATTACCTAATAAACTACCTTTATTAAGTAATTTATAGTTAAACCCATGAACAATAATTAAATAAATCATTATTTATTTGATTTTATTCTAGGAATAATTAATTTAACCACTGTTTTGTTATTATTCCTTGTCAAATTTGACCCAAGCATGAAAAATAAATAGATAAATTATTATTTATCTTGTTTTTCTCTAAGAATAACTAATTAATCATTAGTTAATTACTATTCTTTGTTATGTTTGACTAAATCCTTTAGGAATAATTAAATAAATCATCATTTGTTTATTATTCCTTAACTAATTCCTTGAGATAATAAATAAATCATTTATTGATTTATTATTTCTAAATAAAGTTTAAATACTTTTTCCCTCCTAAACAAATATAATAAAATATTCCAAGTTGTAATTCAAAGAATGGGATCAATAATATTTTATTATTGCTCATTATTCGAGGATAACTCAATATTTTGTTATAAATATGAGAGTTTTCCATTCACTATTCACTTTTGATTATTTTCATTGTTACACTCAATGTTGTAACTCTGATTATTTTCATTATCGCACACCATATTTTTGTTGGGTTTATGCATTATAGAGGAGAGAGACCCTACAAAAGCTTAAAGTGTTTGAGGATTTCCAAGAACCCATCCCATAGAGGGGGGTTGGTTACATATATTTTTCCCTTCACAGGTGTTATAATAAAATCATTCCTTACAAATCGGGTTTCCATTAGATGTTTTGGGGTTATTACTCTTCATTTTACTGTTTAACTATGATTGCAGTATACATCAGAATTTTGGCAGGTTTTGCTTCTATCAAAAGTTGTAGATCTACAATGTTTAGTAGTCATTTCTATTGTTGAGATTGTTTATCATCCACAATTTTAAGTGGGTTTTTTTTGTACATCATTGAGAAGAAAACACTACAACAAATTGGCGACTCCACTAGGTTTTATTCTTCGGATCCAGAAACCTGGGTGACCTTTAGTTTTCAGCTTAGGGTTTCCGCTTTTTTCTCTTCTATTAATGGTTCCTAGTGTTTTAACCCTAGATCTAATAAATTCCTGACTTCCATAAGCTTTCTAATCGTTTCCGCAGGTCACAGGAACCAACGGCAACAAAGGCGACACTTTTTTCTAAAATTTGCATACTAGAAGTCTTGGAGTAGAAATCGCAGTTTTCAGCCCAAAAGTTGCAATATGGGCTCCAGAATGCACTTTTTGCCCAAAAAGTATGATTTCATCAAAAAACAGGTTAGAACCCACGATTTCTAGCTTTTAGGGTTTTTCTCAGATCTGTTTCTCGGTTTTGTTGAGAGATGTTTGTTGGGTGTCTGACCTCTGTCTCATCCCTCTTAGGCCTTGATCCATTATGCTTTACTCGTTGAAGTCGAATTTAGCCTTCTCTAGGGCTTCTAGTACACTTTTGCCTTTCTAGTGAGCTAGTTGCAGGTGTTAAGGATAATCGTTCAAAATGAGAAACTATTCCTTCAAGTTCAAGTGGGACTTCTTCTCGGTTTTCCTTTAGAGTATCAATCATCAACCTCAAAATTTAGCTCTTTTGCTAAGATAGTAGAATTATTTAATTTAACCGGTATATTGCAAAACTTCAAATTTTCCACGGAACCAAAAGGAATTAAAACCCCAGTTCATAACCTTATCGCGTCTGAAATTTAATTTAATTCACGTGCATCTTACGATGCGATCACCGTCAAATATGACCCATCTAATCGAACGGCTATCATGCCACCCACTCACCAACTAGCTTGGCCAATCTCCACCGTTGATCAATCTCGCTTGATCCAACAACTATCGCATAATCTCGCGTGAATTCTTGCACAATGCATAACAAGTCGAGAGCGCGAGAGAAAAGTCGTTTTCTCATGCTATGTGTCAACCCCTCAGGTTAATCACGTGAATTTGCAAAATACCATTTACCACTTTGAGACCACACGAGATACTGCTTACACCTACGAAAACCGCTCTTTTTTTGGGTTTCTCGCAAAATTTGTCAGGTTTCCTCGTTTTGCCAAGACTTAGTACTTCCGCCAATTTTAGTCTATCTCTAAATTATTTTTTGTGATTTCGAATACATCCAAGTTATTTCAATGCACAGTGAGTGAAGATTTAGATGCGACAACCCAAGATTATACAAAATCTAATTTTAAAGGGCTCAAACTAGAAATCAACAAAACTGAAAAATATTTCGAAGGAAATTAAAACCTTCGGGATTTGACTATTCTTACACAATATTCACATAAATATAGAGGAATTCCAAATTTTACATTCCAATCCTCTTCAGCCAAAAATACCCTTTTACTAATTCAAAACTTACATAAATACCTGTACATACAACAATCATATCCTAAATCAATGGATCGAATCTACGTAATCCTAGATAATATCTAATCTGCATGATATTCTCCTCAAGAATCTCAACTAAACCTAAATACTTGAATTAATTAATGATAATTAAAATCCATGAATTCTAGCTAAAATCCTATCTAGAAAGTTTTGTAAAGTGACAACTAAAGGATCCCACTCCTTTACTTGTAAACATTTTTTTTGCATTTTTGGAATAAAATTCGAAGTCTTTTGTCTTCAAGCCTCATGCTCCTGCATCACTTTCTAGGAGAAGTTTAGCTGAGTGAGAAGTTTGAGTTTCTATAGTACTTTCAACCACACTTTCCAGACCTGTAACCTTTTGTTTCAGATCTAATAAGATAGGTTGCTACCACCCATAGTTTCACATTCAAACTTGTTTGGTCATTCCCTTAGGGTCCCATCAGTTGCCCTAGGTGTTTCACCCATTTCCCTATCTTTTTACAACGATCTTCCCCTCTGGTTTTTTTGTGTTGTTGCACTACTTTTCAGTGGCTTAGAGTTGCTTGATCCCAGTCATACTGACATTCAAATCTATTAACCATTTCCACATATTTTCCATTGGTTTAACCACCTAACAGTACAGTGTTTACAAACCCAGATTGGGTGGGGTTTAGTTAATTGTTTTGTTGTTTATTTTCTGTTATTTATTTCAGTTTATTTGTAGCAAGATTTTTCTTTTTTGTAAACACGATCTGGGCTTAATTAATTAATACACTTGCATGCACAAGCACACCTTAAGCGAAGGGCATTTGGTTTACACCACCAAGCCAAGACTTGACATAATAAATTTATCTCACCGCATTAGAGACAGAAGATATACTATTGATCTCCCTTCACCATTTCCATGTTTCATGTGTCCTTCCATCATTGTGCCACCAACGCGTCAGTCACAGAGACTGTTAGGCCTTCACCCCCAGTTTCTGCTTGGGTGTATTACTCCTCCCCATCGGGTTCGATTTCATATCCCTCTGAGTCCCCATTCTGACACTTCTCTTGGTCCTTCTTATTACAAACCCCCTTCACCACATATCGTCACCATGTCTGGACCCATAGCAGGTGCAGGACCCCAATCTGGTGGTGCCTCCGGTGTTATACCAGTGGTCACATCAAGCAGAACAGTCTCAAGAACTGTTCGAGCAGCCCCCATGCTCCCCTTTATGGTTGGGTTAAATCTAACGGATCTTAACTAGTTGATAAATGACTCCATACACCATGATGCTGGTTGGCCCTCTATGTTGACTAAGCTTCCCTCAGACATCCCAAAGTTTGAGGGTATTGCTGTAAAGGATCCTACCAACCATGTTCGATCCTTCCACATGTGGTGTTCATTTAAATCCATAACTGATGAATCCATTCTTCTTCGACTCTTTCAATGCACGCTCACTAGAGACGTTGCAAAATGGTATGTAGACTAACTCATTGCCTCTCATTCCATTTTCGTGACTCTTGATAAAGCGTTCTTGTCCAATTTCTAGTTACCTCTCCAGTACGACACTTGTACTAAGCTTTTGACCACATTCTGTCAATCCTCCGTTACTTTCCTTTTTGACCATGTTCAAGAGTGGCGTTGAAGGAGGAGCACATGTCATGCCCCGCCTTTCAAAGACCATGTTTATCTAGATTGGTTTCTCAAGAGCCTTTTATCCCCCATCGGGAAATATGTCGCATCCCATTTTCCTCATACCGAGAAAGAAGCTCTCCAGATCGCTTTGATATATGATCTGATTTATGCTCAATCAGGTTATGTCTATACCATTATTCCAAACCTCCCTCATCCTGACAGTGCTAATGCATCAGAGGCGTCTCACGCCACCAACCATTTCATTGGATCCATTTCACACTCTTCGCCATATTCTCACAAAGTTATGGCTACCCACAGAGGGGCACCAGTTCCTCCAACATTTATGCCCCTCTTGCTAGCAACATGTTTCCAGGGCCCCAAATCGTCTACCAAATTGGTGCTCCTTCTTATGCACAACCTGGCGCTCCGACCCCTCAAGCATTAGTGTTGCAACCCCTCAATAATTAGCACCGCAACCTCCCATGCATCCTCAACCCCACCAGCCACCACCCCTTTAGGGTCAAGTGTTTGCACAACAGAGTGATACTGATCCCCAGAATTCGAAGAAAAAGATTAAGGGGAAGGGTAACAAGGGTAACCAGGGTAACCAAGGTAACTAGCTTAGCGAACCCCAGGGGAACCAACCTAACACCACTAACCAGCAACAGGGCGTTCAGCCCAAGAAAAACAAGGTTATTCGTATGAATAAGCCTTGTGCATGTTGTGGTGTACATATCCACTATACACATGAGTGTCCCCTTTTACCCCAGATGCACAAACTATGGGAAGCTCAAGATGTTCTCGAGACCAACAACCGCCTTAGAATCCTGCACCACTTTAACTGCTCGTGCTCACAAATCCTTTCCCTCAGCAAGGATTTGTTGTTTCTCAACCCCAGCCAGATCAAACAGCCCACCTTCCCCAACCTTCTGGTCTCGGTGACTACCAGATCCTGATGATGAACTCTGATGAGGTTAACCCCTCCCATATCAACCTACAAACTCGGTCACGTCAATATGACAAGCCCTCCATTTCGTCAGTTGTTGAGTCCAAAACCAAAGTGTCTGTTAAGCCTCTTACAACACACAATCATCCCTTACAGATCCATAAACCCAAATTTGAGGTCATTCCCAAGATCCCAAAAGGACCATTATGTTGTAATGCAGCCTCTAACAGAGTTGCCCATACAAACAGTATAGTAGATGACCTGGCGCAATCACCTGCCTCCATGTCGACACTGGAAGTCCTCCAGTCGTGCCCTTCCCAAAATAAGGCTCTACTAACTTCTTTGGGTGCAATGGACCCTTCCGATGATCGCTTGATTGTCTTTCTGGTTGACACATCAGAGTACCCCCCATTTCCTTCATATGTTGCTTTCCAAATACTAGTTAGAGTCTGTAATTCCATCATCTCCAAATGCATTATTGACGAAGGTGCATACACCTGTGTGATGTCCACTGCTGTTTGGAAATAGCTCAAGTCACCTGAGTTGTCTCCCTCCACCATCAACTTGCGTGCTTGGGGTGGACACTCCTCCCAGCCCCTTGGCATGTACTGCAATTGTCCAATGACCCTCATGTCAATGTCGAAGTCATAGATGCCCCTTTGGATTACAACATCCTCTTAGGTCGTAGTTACACATATGTCATGTCAGTTGTGCATTTGTGGTGTTCCACAAGATGTGCTTCCCCCATGAAGGGAAGATCGTTACCATTGATCAGTTGACTTACTATGAGCTAGCATTCATGACCTCCCTCGAGTCCATCATCTCGTTGGTACCCGATAAAAAGTTATCCACTCCTTGTACCAGTATCTCACTCGGAGTCTATAAAGACTCCTTATTGTTGGGTGCTTTCCTTGGTCCTCCCTCTCCCATCTCAGAGATTAGTGCTATGAGTGTTTGCATGTTACAAGCATCACCCTTGAGTTCCTCATAGGTTAACCTCCTAGAGGTTTCTGTGCACGCTTTTTTCAAAACTCTTTCGACAAAATCCCAAGTCTCAACATCAGTAGATACTCTGTATACTAGCCCGTCGTCTACCATTCAAGACGATGTGTATGTGAACCTTATTTCTCAGTTTGATGCACCAGGTAATGTCGCTGCATCATGTAGTCATATCTCCTCCCAACCACCCATCTCCCAACTTGACAAGGACACCATGGAAGCTATGTCTACCCCTGATTACCCTCCACTTAAGTAAGGGGGCATTCCTTCACAAGGATTTCGAAGACCATCTCCTTCCTAGTTCTCCCAATGCGCTCTACCTCCATAAATGTTTCTCACAGTACATCCCATTGATTTGCACGTCTTTATTTCTGCCATGTAGTTAGGTAGATTGCATCATCTCATATGTTGTCTTTTGCACCTTTCAGATGGATCCATAATCCACATCGTATATCGACCATGCCAATGGTGCGAGTTGCTTCTCCTGGAATCTACCCTCATTAGCCTAGGCCATTTTTACCCCCTTGCATACATTAGTCCTTTCAAACGGCATGTGCATTGGATATGCCACCAATAATTAGGTCTAATATGATGCAATGATAGGTTTGTTAGTCGATGCCCTCGCTTATCCCCTCCTTCATCTTCATTTTCATTTAGATTCCTTGCTACTTGTCATGCAATTGAAAGGTGTGTATCATGTAACCAAGTCCTATTTTGAAAATATCTACGAGTGAAGTTATTAGTACGTGAATTTGAAACCATTACATTCAATCATGTACCTAGAGCCCAAAATCACTATGTAGATACCGTTGCAAACAACATTCTAGAATGGCGTTTATCACATGTATACCACAAAAGATAACCACACAAATGGTGAACCATTATCGTCATATAAAATGCATAATCATATTATGTATCATAAAAGTGGTTGGAGCCATAGCTCTAAATACATCCAACATGCCCATAGCATGTTACCAAAATCACAATCAAAGGGACCCACATGTCACTGCATCTAGTCACTGTCTGGTGGATCTCATGCCAAAGGCTCTGCTCCACTTGCATGTAGATCACATACTTCTTGATCTTCCATCACCACGCACCACACGATACCTCACCACTCTAAGGGAAGACTAGTGCACTCATATGTGTATCGATCCTCTAAGTCGTGCCATCCGCACTCTGAAACCCTGATCAAGAGTACAACAAACCTACGATGCAAATCAGCAAGCAGCACAGTATCCTGTGGACCCTTCTGTGATGATGATGTCCCCTAATTTGTCGCCCAAGGGACTATGGCTCGGCCTGCATATCATGCCAACTTCACCGATGTTATGTTTGCATACAACATATTTCACACTCAGTACTATATACATGTGACAGAAAACATAGCAACTTAACACTTACCGTCTAGTCCCCATGCTCGCCCGCGCGGAAGCGGCAAGTCAAGATCCCCTTGATAGTTCATCCTACTATAAGGGTAGTCATCAATGTAAAGAGGCATCTGGTCCTAGTGTGCAAAAAAATCGAGTCGGAACACCCGTCTGACTCCCCCTCCTCTCCATAGTAGCTACTCCCAGCGGCACATCCTGGGCTCCTGTGGGCCCCCATCCCGGATCTATACATGAGGACAGATAGTGGGTATCTTATCAAAGAAAAACGCACATAGTATTGTACCAAAAGTCCAGTCACAATTCACCTGCCTCCTACAAAGACTCAATTGTCGTTTCATCGACGATAGCATCATCTGGGCCCATCCATATTAGGTCCTAGCTAGAACACTCTCAACTAACATCATCTTCCCTCCAGTGATGTGGTGGAATGCCTAGCTTCCTAAGACCCATAGCATAGTTGCGACAATAGCCTGTGTTTCTAGCCTCTCTAGATCAACAAACGAGATAGTCGTGCCATTGACACGAACACCCCGTCGACAATGGCGCTCCACGAACTCAATAATTCTCATCCCACGAGGTAACGCCGAATGAATATCCCCCACCACTCCGAGGGGAGGTAGTCTGGTCAGAAAATAAATATCTTGTAATGTGAGCTCGATCTTGTGCCTCTGCATGACAAAGACCTCCTAGTCTAGATCCCAATAACTCACAATTCTCGATAGCAAGGGCTCACCTTCCCTCATCAATGGATTCTCCACCAACTTGAGAACCCCATAACAAGCTAATGCCCCTCAAACCGCCTAATCCCCCTGGATTTCAGATCGAAGAGTATCCAAGTCTCATTCATGCCAGTTGATTTTCAGCCCTGCCATATCTGCAAAACACCACATGTCTTGTCAGTTCAGAACAGAAAAAAACCAACTACATTGATCAACCTCCAACCCCCACCAAGCCAATAGACCACCCCTTCCTCCAACCACAAATCGCAGTTTTCAGCCCAGAAAGTGCGAGCTCACAGGTTTCTAGTTGTTTCCTGTGAGCCAGATCGCACTTCTAGAACCAAAAAGTGTGATGTGACTGTGAGAAAGGGCAAGGGTCTCTCAAGGAGATGCCAGGTGCCAAAAATCAGGAACTAAACCATTGAAATTGAAGAGATGAGTAAGGCCACCTACCTGAAAGTCGCAGACCCTGATTCTGACGATCGGTTTGTTTGCTACGATCTCCACAAGATTTAGGGCCATTTCCTCCTCTCCATATTCACCACAACTCACTTAGAAAATGAATCCAAATTGGAGGGAAAATGTCCTTTCATAGAAAAATCCACAATTTTTATATTGCCCATTACGATTAGACCATAGCTCCATTTGATGAACCGCCAGAACCTTTGGAAATCTCTCACTAAGATCTAAAATGGGTCTTCTTCAATTTCACATGATTTAACACTTCATGAGGAAGCCTTTTTTCCAAGAAGGGTCACTTCGTCACCTCTTAAAATCGAATTGTGTCATAAAAAGACACTTGTACTTTGAGGTACACCTCCTCTTAATACTTCTCGTACCATATGTCGATATTCATCATGAGTAACCATCATTTACTCATGTTTTCATGGTCCCCATCGGGCCAAGTCTATGTGGAAATGTCATCGAATCACCATTGTTCAGAGCATCTATGATGAGTCACCCTTGCATTCTTGGAGTCCATTTCATGTCCCATCATATCATATGACAGTATTCCATCCATATTTGCATATTGTTCATCTTGTGTTGCCCATTTTGGCCTCCAGTCATACTATCCCCATCCCCTACGGAGTTGAGTCAGTTGCTGCCAAGTCCACCATGCACTTTATGCCCTGACAAGGGTAGTCATCAGTTTGTCCCTCAATCCTACTTTTCCCCATTATCCCTAGTGTCATTCCATCAATCACATTTCTATTTTCCCTCGTGTTTTAGTTGAGGATCCTCATTGCCTCATCTATCGTGGGCCCTATTCTGTCAACATCAATTCATTTATTCTAGAAGAACGACCTAAAGGGCGATGTATCTTGGTTCCAGCTTCCACTCTTGTTCGACACCTTGGATCGAGCAGACAGTCTCATTATTTCCCTTTGACTTGGTAGTTTCATGTTTGTGATCCATACACTTGATGGTCCAATGATGCAGTAGATTATACCAGTGATTCTCGGGTGTGTGTGAGATGTTTTTGACCTCATAAGGGAGTGGCCCTTCAGGTAGCCCCCCACATACCCGGATGCATACCTACTATGCTACAGCCTTAGATGCAGTTTTGCAGAGTTGATGGGTTTGGTTCCTACTGATCGTAGTGTTCATAGCATGCACATTTCCTCCAGATGATCCATTCAATCTTGCAGAGCCCTTCCTTGTTCAGCAGGGCTTCTTTGATTGTTCTACCCTCCCTCCCACCCATTTTTTGAGGGAAGGGACTTTGTATCTTATGTACTCAAGTATTATTGTATTTATTCCTAACTCATGTTTTTACCAGGTGCATTATGTATATGGGACACATTGTATTATTTTATGGCTTTGTTATGCCAACGTGTCATGTACCATTCAGCATGTATTTTATTGCTCAGTTTCATATTTCCGGGCGAACCATTATTTGTGTACTAAGTTATCTCGACGGGTATGGGTATGCTCTCCCTCACCCCTCCCCCCACCCCTCCGCTGCACCTCATTGAGGTATGGTACCACAAAAAAAAAGCAGACTTGCATTAGTCTTGCCCCCTATGTCACTATCCTCTCTCAGCTTCAGCTTCATTGGTCTCTCTCTCTCTCTCCTTGACTCCCCTGTGTTGTCTAGTGATTGTGTCATTACAACATACTTTGGTTATACGTTTTTCTCCTAACACTCGTACGTTGGGGGTAATCTGTTATCACCAAAAAATTGATCATCTAGCCTAATTTACTAGATGCATTGAAGTACACCATGTAAAACCAATTTTGCCATAGTAAAATTGCTTTCACTATAAGAAATTACCTAATAAACCACCTTTATTAAGTAATTTATAGTTAAAATCATGAAGAATAATTAAATAAATCATTATTTATTTGTTTTTCTTCTAGGAATAGCTAATTTAACCATTGTTTTATTATTATTCATTGTCAAATTTGACCCAATCATGAAAAATAAATAGATAAATCATTATTTATCTTTTTTTATTTAAGAATAATTAATTACTCATTAATTAATTACTATTCTTTGTTAAGTTTGACTAAATCCCTTAAGAATAATTAAATAAATCATTATTTGTTTATTATTCCTTAACTAATTCCTTGAGATAATAAATAAATTATTTATTTATTTATTATTTCTAAATAAAAGTTTAAATAATTTTTCCCTCCTAAACAAATATAATAAAATATTCCAAGTGGTAATTCCAAGAATGGGATCAATAATATTTTATTATTGTTCATTATTTGAGGATAACTCAATATTGTGTTATAAATAGGAGGGTTCTCCATTTATTATTCACTTTTGATTATTTTCATTGTTGTTACTCTGATTATTTTCATTGTCGCACACCATATTTTTGTTGGGTTTATGCATTATAGAGGAGATAGACTCTACAAAAGTTGAAAGCGTTTGAGGATTGCCAAGAACCCATCCCATAGAGGAGCATTGGTAACATAAATTTGTTCCCTTCATAGGTGTTATAATAAAATCATTCATTACAAATCTGGTTTCCATTGGATGTTTTGGGGTTATTACTCTTCATTTTACTGTTTAACTATGATTGCAATGTAGATCAAGATTTTGGCAGATTTTGTTTCTATCAATAGTTGCAAATCTACATTGTTGAGCAGTCATTCTTATTGTTGAGATTGTTTGTCATCCACAATCTGAAGTGGGTTTTTTTCGTATATCATTGAGAAGAAAACACTACAACACCAGGGAAGGAGTCAAAGTGAATCCCAACAAAATCAAGGCAATCAAAGAATGGCCTAAACCCAAGAACATATCCAAGCTAAGAGGATTTCTAGGGCTAACTCGGTATTACATAAGATTTATAAAAATCTTGCACATTTGATAGCCCCCCTGACCATTTTGTTAAAGAATAAAGTTTTTCAGTGGAATGACCAAGCAGACAAGTGTTTTGAGAATTTAAAGAGAGTAATGTCAACCACACCAGTGCTAGCGACTCCTAACTTCTTCAAACCATTTGTAGTCGAATGTGATGCTTTGGGATTTGGAATTGGAATTGTGTTAAATAAGGACAATCGCCCTATAGCATTTGAAAGCAGGAAACTTAGTAAACAAGAAAGCTTGAAATCAACATACCAAAAGAAGATTCTCGACATCATACATGCTTTAAGAAAGTGGCTCCAATACTTGCTCGGGAGTAAATTTTCAATCTGAATCGACCACAACGACCTTCAATACTTACTTCAACAAAAGACATTATCAACAGAACAACAGAAGTGGATGGAGAAGCTGTCAACTTTCAACTTAGAAATATTACATAAGAAAGGAAAGGAGAATGTCGTAGTCAATGCACTCTCACATAAGGATGATGACAATACAACTTGTGCCGCCATGATAATTATTCCAGAATGATTGGAAGAAATACGAGCCGAGTATGCCAAGGATGAGGATTGTGATTCCATGATTAAGAATATCAATCAATATACCAATTTCGAGTGGAAGAATGACATAATGCAGTACAAAAGTAGAATTTACCTAACACCAACATCCAAATTTAAGTTGAAAATTCTAAAAGTATCCCACAATTCACCTATAGCCGTACATGTTGGGTTCTACAAGACTTACTACAACAATTGACAATCATTCTATTGGAAGGGCATGAGAAAGGAAATTCATAAATATGTTGCTAAGTGTGATATTTGTCAAACGAATAAAAGTGAAAATATCCCAACCTCGGGGTTGTTACACCCGCTACACATTCCCAACTAGAAATGGGAAGAGATTTCAATGGACTTCATAGAAGGACTACTTGTGTCTGACAGTAAGGACAAGATATTTGTTGTAGTCGATAGACTCACTAAATATGCCCATTTTATGGCCATCATAAAACTGACACAACTAAGCAAATTGTGGATATGTTTTGTAAAAATATCTACAAACTGCATGGGTTACCTAAAGTCATAGTAAATGATAGGGACACAAGGTTCAATAGTAATTTTTGGAAGGAATTCTGCCACCAGATAGGAATATCCCTCAACATGAGTTCAACTTATCATCCCTAGACAGATGGTTAAACTGAGGTCGTGAATAAGTGCTTGGAAACATATCTTCGTTGCTTCGTCAATGATAAACAAAATAACCGGACTCAGTGGCTACAATTGGCGGAGTGGTGGTATAACACCACCTACCGTATGTCGGCTAAAATGACACCCTTCCAAGCTCTCTATGGTTATGAACCACCCAGATGGAAGGATTTTGCACTACTCGATTCTAGGGTTCCAACAGTAAAAAACCACTTAGAAGAAAACCAAAGGATCATTAACTTATTAAAAGATAATCTAATGATGGCATGTAATAGAATGAAACAACAAGTCGGTAGACATCGCACTAAAAGGGAGTTTAAGGAAAGGGATTCCATTGCATAGTATATTGCCCAAGGTTATCCCCAGGCATAGCAGTCTGTCTACATTGGCATAGCAGTCAGGTTGAATAAGTAAGGAATCAGGAAGGGAATGGGTTAATTAAAACATGGAATTGCTACCTCATACTCATTTTATATTTCTTTTCGTTGTGGTTGGTAATGATAGGAGTGGTTCAAATCGTCTCCTCGCCCTCCTTATGTCAGGCGAGCCCTACGTCCTATCAAGATGGTAACTTCACTAATGAAAGGTGTCGTGTCGAGAAGATAGATAGTTTGAACCTGGCCCAAGTGAATATGGGAATTTCGGTACATAAAGTGGGCGTATCAAGATGATAGATAGTGCGAAGGTGGCCCAATAAACTGGGGAATTCATGAGAGGAAAGGTGTAATCCACGTATTCTTCCTTCATCTTAGCTCCTCCTCCACCACCATTTTGTGCCAACTGTTGGCTCAATTTCAAACCAGGGTCTGCATCAGTGTCCAACAAAGGCAGTCTATTTTGTATTCTAGGCACTGGCATATTCAATCCTCCTGAAGGGGAAGGTCTCACCCGAACCGCTGCCAAGACTTAAAAGAAGGAGATTGTGTCTTTGTTAGACTTCAACCCTATAAGCAATTATCATTGAAACAAGAAGGAAAGAATAAACTATCACCTAAATATTATAGTTGATATCAAATAATCAAAAAAATAAATAGTGTAGCTTATGGACTGAAGTTGCCTGACAACTGTCGAATCCATAACACCTTTCATGTATCAAATCTAAAGAGAGTACTAGGGAAAAACCAAGAAGCTCAAATAGAATATCAAAGACCGATGAAAAAATAAGAATCATCCTAGAACCAAAGGTATTCTCGCTACTCGAGAGAAGGTACTACGGTCCAAGACAATAAAGGAGTACCTCATCAAATAGAAGAAATTACCAAAGGAAGGTTCATCCTCGGAATCAGAACGTTTCCTTTAGCAATACCCGGTGTTACCCATGCTTTGAAGACAAAGCATTTTTAAGGGGAAAGCAATGTTATGAATTAAATATTCATAAATAAGATATACATAGGTTTTTAATAAAGTATTAAAATATTAATAATTTATAAATAACTTAACATTAAGCTATTTAATTAGGTTAGTGAAGGGGCATTAGTCAAAAAGACATGTCTCTTAATTGGCATGGCCAATCAACTCCTATATATGGAGAACCACTGTGGCCATGTAAATCATCATTCCTTCTTTTAATAAATAAAAATATTACATTTCAAAAGAAATTGTAAATTACAGTCTCTAGTGTACAACTTTCTCTCTTTATACTCCAAGATCACATGTGCAAGGCGTATGAGTTAGTTTTTTTGTCTTTCTATTGGTTAAAAATAAAAATAAAAAATTACTTTACCATCAAGGTGTTATTCCAACCCTTTAAATTCATTTTTCTAATGATTATTTAGTTAATATGCATGCATGGGAATTAACATTGGTAACTTAATTGTATTTTACCCTCATATTTCTGGGATAACTAAGTTGTATTTGACCCTCATATTTCTTTGTTTCAACATATAAAAACGAACTAACAGGTCTCTTAAGTACCCACGCACACAAAAACTAGCACAACACTCCTGATTTTTTTTTTTTGAAAAGTTGATACTCAACTATAAAGCTCAAAGAGTAGATAAAATCAACAAAATGAGGGGTTCCTTAAACAATGACCCATCAAAAAGGCGACATTGTTATCATTATATAATTGTAAAAATGGTTAATATATAATATTAGATATCAAACAAGAAGTTCCCAACTGTTATGAAACCAGCTCACAAAAATATAGAAAAGATGGATCAATGCCTTAGAAATAAGCCTCTTCGAGGGAGCAACCTCCTTTACATTACACAAATGAACAATTCTTAGATGATTCAAATGACAAAATCTCCTTTCTATATATAGGAGTCTAAGGGGTCACAATATAATCAAAGCCGGCATAACAATAATAATATAAAGGCACAAAAATAACAATAGTGAGATTCTATAGAGCACAATAATAACAATATGGGGAAAATAGGGACATAACAATAACAATAAGAGATACAACGACAATAGTAATGGGGGAATCACTAGTATTATAGGGATCTAACATGCCCTTCTCCTTCAAAAAAGTGCTTTCCTTAATGCTTGAGTAATTCCAGATACTTCTGTATAAAATTCTCATCCTCCCATGTGGAATCTTCAACAAGTAAGTTCTTCCACTTGATGAGATACTCTAAAATTGATCGATTTCGTAGCTGTCAAGTTCTTGTTTCTTTGACTACTTCAGGTTCCAATATGATTTTTCCTTCCTCATCAAGTTCTAGCAATATTGTTTGAACTGGAAGCTTGACACCTATAACCTTCTTTAAGCATGAAACATGGAACTGGGTGCACTCGAGAAGTTGCAGGAAGCTCCAATTTGTATGCCATAGTATCTATCTTTTGCAACACCTTGTATGGACCATAATACTTTGGTGATAATTTGTTGTCCTTCTTAGCTTGCTTGAGGGACATTTGTTTATATGGTTGCAGTTGTAGGAATACCCAATCACCTACATCAAAATTTCTTTCGCTGCGATGTTGATATGTCTGTTATTTCATTCTATCCTGCGCCAAGGTGAGGTTATCCTTTAAGAGTTGGAGAACTTGTTGTTGATGCTCGATTTCATCTTTCACTGCTTGAACCTTATAATTTTCTCTTAAATATGATGTGATGGATGGTCGATGATATCCATAAAGTGCCATAAATGGGGTCATTTTTGTTGCAGTATGGAAGGAAGTGTTATACCACCATTCAACGAGAGGCAATCATTTGACCCATTATGTCTATTTATCAGATACAAAGCAACGAAGATATCGTTCCAAACATTTGTTTACTATCTCAGTTTTCCCATCAGATTGAGGATGATAAGATGAGCTATGAGCTAACTGTGTACCAAGACAAGAAAATAATTTTGTCAAAAAATTTCCAGCGAATATGGGATCTCTATCGCTTACAAAAATATTTGGGTTTCCATATAGCTTTTGAATTGTTTCCATAAATGCAGTGTTTGCTTTAAATGGATGCGATAATGAACAGAAGTGTGCATACTTGGTAAGTATGTCAACTACCACCATGATAACACATTTTCCTTCAGACTTGGGTAAACCTATGATAAAATCCATTGAAACCTCCTCCCAACGTTGGCTTGGAAAGGATAAAGGTTGTAATAGACCTGGGGTCTTAATTGTTTCAACTTTATTTTGTTGGAAAACCAAACGTTTCGCCACAAACTTTTGAATATCTGATTTAAGGCCATCCCAAAAAGAAATCTTCTTAAACCTGTGGTAGGTTTTTAGAAATCCTGAGTGCCCTCCTAAGGGAGAGGTGTGCAATTCCCTAAGAATATTTTGTTTGAGTTGGGAATTCTTACATAGGTATAATTGATCCTTGTACCATGACGAATAATTTTTCCAGCTAAATGTATCAGACGTATTGGGATCTTGTTGTATCTTTTAAATGAGTACCCACACTTCCTCATCATTCTTCCATTCATCCCTTGCTTCATTTATCCAATATGGTTGGATAATAGAAACGACACAAAGAAATGCTTCCACATCTTCATCCTTTCTTGAGAGTGAATCTGCGACAACATTTTACTTCCATTTTTTGTAGATGATTTCAAAGTCATAACCAACATCTTTGTGACTCATTTTTGCTGCTCTTCTGAAGATAATCTTTGTTCTAAAAAGTATAAGACTATCATGATATGTTTTTACCTTGAAATGTTTTCCCATTAGGTAGGGTTGCCATTTCTTAAGTGCATGTAGTATTGCCAACATTTCCTTCTCATAAATAGCTTTATGTAAATACTTTCCTTTGATTGGACGACTTTCAAAAGCAATGGGTCTTTCTTCTTACATTAAAACAGCACCATTTCCATTTCCTGAGGCATCACATTTCACAACAAAGGTTTTTGTGAAGCCCGATGTAGCTAAGACTGGTGCTTGGCACATTGTCTCTTTAAGATGTTCAAAGGCCTTCGTTGCTTCTGGAGTCCATGAAAATGCAATTTTTCTTCAATAATGTTGTTAGAGGTGCTGTTATTCTCCCATAATTCTTAACAAACTTGCGATAATACCCTGCCAACCTGAAAAAACCCTTGTAGATGCTTTATGGATGTGGGGATTTTTCATTCCTTAATGGTTTTAATTTTGCTAGGGTCTACATTAACACCTTCATGAGATACAATATGACCTAGATATTCCACCTCTTGTACTCCAAAGAAACATTTGAAGATTTTTGCATATAATTGTTTCTCCTCCAATAGTTTGATCACCATGTCAACATGTTGGACATGATCCTTCCAAGAATTGATGTAGATTAGTATATCATCAAAAAATACTAACACAAATTTTCTAAGGCCTTGTAGAATTCATCAAACCTTGAAATGTAGAAGGTGCATTAGTAAGGCCAAAAGACATACCAACAATTCATAATGACCCTCATGAGTTCTGAATGTTTTTTTTGGAATGTCTTCAGTCTTCTTTCTTATTTGATGATATCTTGAACGAAGATCCAACTTGGTGAAGTAAATTGATCCATGCAATTCATCCAATAATTCATCTATGACAGGAATGGGAAATTTATCTTTAATAGTGAGTTTGTTAAGCTCCCTATAATCTGGACACATGCACCATGATCCATCCTTTTTGTGAACCAATACCACTGGAGCAGAGAAAGAACTTTGACTAGGTTAAATTATACCAGCCTCTAGCATTTCTGCACCATACGTTCAATTTCACTCTTTTGGGCATAGGGATATCTGTAAGGCCTGTTGTTTGGAGGAACACTTCTTGGAATCAAATTAATAGCATTATCATGATCACGAATAGGTGGGAGGCCTTTGGGAGTCTCAAATATCTCGGAATGATTGTCCAAGACTTTTTGGAAATCTAGAGAAATAAATGATTTCGATTTGGGCACCTCTAGTGAACATAATTGTGCAATTATGCCTCGTTGTTATTTCTTTAGAAGCTTTTTCATTCCATTAGAGCTTATTATCTTTCTCAGTTTCCCTGCAATACCCTTTAATTCAACTTCATTTCCTTCCGCACAAAATTTCATGAAAAGTTCTTGAAAATTAAAAGCTATTGTACCCAAGGATTGTAGCCATTGGACTCCTAGTAAAACATCAGCACCACCCATTGGAATGGAAAGCATTGGGTTATTCAATACATATTCTCCCATGGATAGCTTGATATTTATGGCACTTTCCAGAGCAATTTATGGTTCCTCTACTTGCAACCATCACTTGACACTCTGGTGCTGGATATAGGAAGCAATTCAATTCCTTTGCTATCTTACAATGAATAAAATTATGGGTACTTCTCGAATCAATCAACACTATTACCTTTTTCTTCTTGATATGCCCTTCTATCTTGATAGTCTGAGGAGTAGTAATTACAGCCAATGCATTACAAGATATAGTCAAATCCATTTCTTCTTTTTCTAGGGTTTGTTCTTGGTGTATATCCTCTTCTTTTGACATTTCTTGTTCATTTTCTTCCTCCTCTTCACAATCTATGTAAAATAATTTCTTCTCGACACACTTATGATCTTTAGTGTATTTGCTATCACAACTGTAACAAAGCTTTTTTGTCTTTTCTCTTCCAACTGTTGTGGTGTTAACCTTGTAGGTTGTGGATGGCTAGGGGTAGCAACACTTCCATCTCTATGATTATGAGTAGTAGTCTTCCTTGTTGCCATAATTTTGCCTTCCATTTTTCTTACCAACATGAATGCCTTCTCCAATGAATCTGATTCTCAAAGGCGAACCTCATGTTGGATGTTATCTTTTAAAGTCGTTATGAACACATCAATCCTATACTCCTCTAGAATATCTTTAACCCTTATATTCAATTTTTGGAAGTCCTCAATGTGTTCCATCATTGAACCCTTTTGTTTGAGATTTATCAATTAGCTAAAAAAAATGTTGTTTTTTGTATCCTCATAATGTGCTATTATTTCATCCGTAAAAATAACCCAAGTGCAATTTGTTTACGAGAGCAAAGTCATCGATATCATACAAACTGATTTGGTTGCAAATATAAAGTTGCAATGCGTACCTTTTGTGTGTTTTACGCACATTATGGAGATCGAAAAATTGTTCCATCTGTAGCATCCATGTTCTTGAATCCTTGCCATCAAACTTCCTCATATCGATCTTTGGAACATGATGGTTCTTCAATCCATCGTGAGAGTCTATGAAATCATGATTAACATTTATTTTGTTCTCATCACAAGTTTCTGTTACTACCCTTTTGTCGTTAGTAAACATTTCTTGTAGAAACTTTGTCAAATTTGTCTTCAAATCTTCCATGTCTTTCTTTAAATCATCCATCTTAGTTTCTATGCCATTCATCTTAGCTTCTACGCCTTTCTTTAAACCATCCATCTTAGCTTCCATGCCATACATCTTAGCTTCTACGTCTTTCTTTAAACCATCCATCTTAGCTTCTATTACTTTTTTTGCGAGTGAAATTTGTTGCACTTGGTCTCGTAATTTTAATATATCGTGTTGCATTTCTTCCTCTTCTTCATGAGTCATGCTAGAGCTTTTAGCTGGCTTACTAGGTGTTTCCATTTTTTTTCTTCAGGACCTCAATTATTGATAATAATGTTTCACTATGCCCTTTGAATTCATTCAAACTAATTTTTCAAACCAAGCTTATGCAAAAATTTTAAAAAAACTACACACATTTTTTCACTTTGTAAGAGCTTGATATTGAATCTGATGTAACTCTATAATTTTGGATGTCCAAGCTCTGAAATTTCTTCCTGCGGTAACCCTCTGAGTAATTTTTCTAAACTCGCAAGTCTGATCAAGATTGGTTTCTCCAATGAAGAGTTATGTCAAATCTCCCACGACGACTAGAGTATAGACTAGTTTAGTAGAGCGAACTTGTATGACGTGTTGCAAGCAATTGTTTCAACCTTAGGTTCTGAAAATGATACCCAAAAAACTACAGTTCGTCCTCTTTCTGCAACTTCTTACGAAAATTCAATTTGATGCTCAAAGCAAAGATTATGATGATTTTCTCAAGGTCGTCTATTTGGAATGTAATTCGGGGCTCTGCAAAAACCCTAACTTCTTCAGATTATATCTCCGAAAATATAGTGAGACAAAATCTGAAATTTGGGTCCAAAGTTTAGACTGATTCCGTCTCAAATGGGTTTTTTTTAATTTCTGAAACTTTGTAACGAAAAAGCTATAGCGAAAATGCCACAATAACCTGTTTAGAGCAGCAAAACTCTAGAATCCAAAGTTTTAATATCAAATGTTATCAAATTAGCTCACAAAAAAATAGAAATGATAGATCAACGCCTTAGAAATAAGCCTCTTCTAGGGGGCAACCTCCTTTACATCACACTAATGAGCAATTTTTAAATGATTTAAATGACAAAACCTTCTTTCTATATATAGGAATCTAAGATATCACAATATAACCAAAGCCGACCTAACAATAATAATATAAAAGCACAAAAATAACAATAGTGGGATTCTATGGGGCACAATAAATACAATATGGGGACAATAGGCACACAACAATAACAATAAAGGATACAACGACAATAATAATGGGGGAATCACTAGCATTATAGGGACCTACACCAACTAAGCAAGCAGCGCAACAATTTATTCAAAAACATTAAAATGCATGTAACAACCAATTTGAACTTCATTAGCTATAATATGTAATGCATATGGACATGGTGTGTTTCAAATCTTCCATGTCTTTCTTTAAATCATCCATCTTAGTTTCCATGCCATTCATCTTAGCTTCTACGTCTTTCTTTAAACCATCCATCTTCGCTTCCATGCCATACATCTTAGCTTCTACGTCCTCCTTTAAACCATCCATCTTAGCTTCTGTTACTTTTTTTGCGAGTGAAATTTGTTGCGCTTGATCTCGTAATTTTGATATATCGTGTTGCATTTATTCCTCTTCTTCATGAGTCATGCTAGAACTTTCAAGTGGCTTACTAGGTGTTTCCATTCTCTTTCTTCAAGACATCCATTATTGATAATAATGTTTCACTATGCCCTTTGAATTCATTCAAACTAATTTTTCAAACCAAGCTTATGCAAAAATTTAAAAAAAACTACACATTTTTTCACTTTGTAAGAGCTTGATGTTGAATCTGATGTATCTCTGTAATTTTGGATGTCCAAGCTCTAAAATTTCTTCCTACGGTAACTCTCTGAGTAATCTTTCTAACCCCGCAAGTCTGATCAAGATTGGATTCTCCAATGAAGAGTTATGTCAAATCTCCCACAATGACTTGGGTATAGACTAGTTTAGTGGAGCGAACTTGTATGACGTGTCGTAGGTCATTGTTTCAACCTTAGGTTCTGAAAATGATACCCAAAAAACTATAATCCGTCCTCTTTTTGTAACTTCTTATGAAAATTCAATCTGATACTCAGAGCGAAAATTATGACGATTTTCTTATGGTCACCTGTTTGGAATGTAATTCAGGGGTCTGCGAAAACCCTAACTTCTTCATATTATATCTGCGAAAATATAGTGAGACAAAATCTGAAATTTGGGTCTGAAATTCAGACTGATTCCGTCTCAAATGGGTTTTTTTTTAGCTTCTGAAACTTTGTAGCGAAAAAGTTATAGCGAAAATGCCACGTTAACCTGTGTAGAGCAGCAAAACTCTAGAATCCAAAGCTCTAATATCAAATGTTATGAAATTAGCTCACAAAAAGATAGAAAGATAGATCAATGCCTTAGAAATAAGCTTCTTCGAGGGGGCAACCTTCTTTACATCACATAAATAAACAATTTTTAAATGATTCAAATGACAAAACCTTCTTTCTATATATAGGAATCTAAAGGGTCACAATATAGCCATAACCGACCTAACAAGAATAATACAAAAGCACAAAAATAACAATAGTGAGATTCTATGGGGCACAATAAATACAATATGGGGACAATAGAGACACAACAATAACAATAAAGGATACAACGACAATAATAATGGAGGAATCACTAGTATTATAGGGGGACCTACACCAACTAAGCAAGCAGCACAACAATTTATTCAAAAACATTAATATGCACGTAACAACCAATTTGAACTTCATTGGCTACAATATGTAATGCATATGGACATGGTGCTCATGAGTATGTAGTTGATCAAAGAATAAATGCCCTATCTACAACTCTAGTGCCTCATTGTCCATAAGTTAAAAGGTTGAGGAACATGCATAATAGTAGTAATTTAGAGGTGGTTTATAAAGCAAATGGGATCATCTTCTTTCAAACTTATCAAAATTAACTCTAAATGGTTTGATTATTCCCCTATCCTTGCAATATCTTCTACAAAAGTTGAGGAACATGCATAATAGTAAGTTAGAGGTGGTTTATAATGCGGATGGGATCATCTTCTTTCAAACTTATCAAAATTAACTCTAAATGGTTTCAGTATTCCCATATCCTTGCAATATCTTCTACATGTGAACAGATTTTTCCACAAGTCTTTCATGGTTCAAATACAAGTTGAGACTAACACAACAAATAGTAACGTAAGTTGAGACTAACACAACAAATAGTAATGTAAGAATGAATAGTGCTCATGGAATTGTTTTAAATTTGCATGAATTAATTATTACATTAATAAATACAAAATAACATTAGTTTATGTACCTTGTCTTAAAAAAGAAATCATATTCCACAAGATGTCATCAAGTTTAAGGTGTCATTAATTTAGTTGATTATTACCTTTATTTAGCTATTCCTTAATAGCCAATAGCCATTTTAATCTCAGTTCTCTCCTGCATCTAGACTAGGATAGGAGTTCTCTCCTGCATCTAGACTAGGATAGGACTTTAATATGAAAAGTTGTTTTTTATAAGCTAGGCTTCAAAGATTCTATGTTTCACTTTTGATTATTAAATTCTATTCTTATATTAGAAGTGTTTAGATTGTTTATCAAATCCAAGAGATCCATTCCGGCCACACTAGACTGAACTATTGGCTATTGCCTATTTTATTAGACGAACTACTTGCCCTAGTTGCCCAAACAACTATGTAATTACTTTTATCTAATGTTTTCTCTTTTTCCAAATTGCACAAAAAATTGAGTTATACCAAACATCATGTTCTAATTATTGTTTCTATGAATAATCCTTCTAATAACAAAACTGGTAATGAAGATTTTAAAAATTGGGTTAATTTTTTATATGTGTGGGGTGGGGGAAACTTCACTATTAAAATGACAAAATAGCATTGTTTTACTTAAAGTGCTAAATTTCAACACACCTTTCAATATTTCAAGGACTTGTAGTGCAAAGCCCTTCAGAGTAGAATAAACACTCTTCAAATTTGATCACTAATAGGCTTTCAAGTTTCATAAAAGCAAAACGTTACAATTACTATGGTAAACAGGGTTCTTGCCTTGTTCTGCTCAAACACTGACGTATGTGCTTAAGAATGTCACCAATTTTAATAGATACAAGTCTTTTTTGATACAATAAAATGTGAAAAGTTATTTTAGCGATCAAACTCCACCCCAGACGCTACATAAAATATAGATTCCTCCAAATCAACAAGATCATCACAGGCAAGGGCAATTAACAAATACAATGGAGATGTTTATGTGACGTTATAGTGTAGGAGGTATGACTGGAGGCCAAAGTCATATTTTCATATGAAATCTCTTTACGTTCAGAGGAATATCTTCTTCCTCGGAGTATTTTATGTCAATGACTGTTCATGTTAGTAGAGTATGTTCCATAATAATATCAGATGAAACAACTGATAATATTCTGTGTGCATGATAGAATTGGAGATCAATGCCTGAAGAACTGCACACTAATAAATGCCTACCTGCTCCCAACAATCACAAATAGTGAATCCACCACACATTACAGGCACTACAGCTTCAGCCATACCATACAAAAATCTGTTTCAGTAATCTTGACCATTTGTATAGTGAATTGAGAAATCGTCAATTTGTTACATGCTTCAGAGGAGAGAAAAATAATGGTTGACAAGCAGGCAGACTGCATAATATTCTGCTGACTTGGAAAGAATGAGATACATTATCTGGCAGATCTTGGAAACCTATAATCTGAACTGTCACCATCTCCATGATCATCTTTTCTTTGCTTGAGTCTCTCAAATATGCTATCTAAAGATTCAGTTGCAGAAATCTGTGACCTGGACTGCTCTCTTTCCAGAGTTTGTCGTAAGGGTACAAATCCTTTGGCTCCTAGACTGGCCTTTATACCCTGTAGACTTGACTTCATTGATTCCCACTTTGTAGCTAAACCAAAAGGTATATCTAGCTGTTTTCTGTTATCTGACAAATTTCCAGAGTTGCCAACCTGGACAGCAGGTCTTACATCTGATTTGTGAGGTTGCATCGATCCTGATGGAGGATACGAAAGCTTGCTCTGATGTTCCCTCAGAGGAGCGTACTTAGCTGCAATAGCACCCTTGCTGCCATATACTTGGTGATCCTCTTTCAGGATCTTTGACTGACTACCTTTGCCATCTTGTTTCGTTGTGATCTGACTAGCTGTTGATGTTTTCATTTCCATCTGAGTCTTATTCCGAACATCATCAACACTCCATGTTGATTTCTAGACAAACATTCAAAATAAAGGTATGAAAACCTGACAGATGAAACATAGGCATATAAAGACGTAACACTGTATACAATTTTCTTGCATAAGGATATCACACAAGAATATCATTTACCTTTGGGATATTGTCAGCCTCAATGTCTTCACTCCAATTGTTGAAGTTTCGGGCCAATGGAACAACATTTTCTCCAACCACATGTCCTTGTTCCAGCCATTGACGCTCTGAAAATGTAGTTAACATTGAAAAGTAAAACAATATTCAATATTGTAATGTACACATCTAAATCCTGGGTCAAAATATATAAATTACCCTCAGCATACTCCATGTACTGAAATCCTTTAACAGAGATGCAAATTCTCTGCAGTAAATTTGTTGATGAAATAACTAACAGCTATTTGGCATTTTAATTGAGAGCAATTCTGAAAATGATAAAGCAAAGATTAAGTTGTCTAATACGAAGGAAATGAAGCTAAACTCTAGCTGGATTAAGTCCAAAGACAACCAGGTTTTGGAAACAATTATTAAAAAACCAGCTGGTTGAACTACAACCAGTACGAAAGACTAGATTCTTTCACAAACTCAAAAAAATTGGAATTCGAATTTTGCAAACCCTATTTATAATAAGAGCCAAATGCAGGAAATACGACAGAAAAAATAGAGTAAAATGAGAATCAATGTATCAAATAGCCACAATAAAAATGATAAACTAAGGCAGACTAGAAGAGCATTAAGGCCATTCACTTGTTAGGAGCAATAAATGTTTTCCACTTGCACTCAAGGTTAGTACTCTTCAAGGTCAACATCAAAGTAAGCCATGGAGAACATAATAGGGAAATGTGCACATGATAGTCCAGCAACTAAAAGAATCCATGTCACATTTTTCCTAGATAAAAAATACATTCAGATCACAACTCATTATAAAGAGATGTTAATTGGCTCCTCCATGTGATTGATGTGTGTCATAAGCTTTGGATCCTTGGAATATCTGTGAGGAAGCTCATGTGTAAATAATTTTCTTTGAGACCTGTGAACGCTGGATTTAAGTGCAAGAGTTCAGTTCCAGCACATCCATAGAGTACAATTGGGGATAGGGTGGACTTGTCCAAAGTCCACCCTGAGCAATTCAGCATTGTCAATTCATGGTTCATTGTTGCAGGTCATCATTCCACCTAAATATTTATTCCAGAGTTGTCTATGAGTTTGGGGGGCTATATCCAGAGATGAACTTTTCCTGGGGGCATCAAGTTCACCACTATTTTAGAAGATTTTACCAGTTCAATTTTTTAGTGGGCTTCCTCATGCATATGAATGACATGCATCTTCTGGAAGTATGCATGGAAGAATGAGGATGGTTACCAGAGAGCCAGAGAGTCTCAAAGTCTTGATTGCTATTTTGAGCAAGTTTCAGTTCTGATATCACATCACGGTATCAGGGACCCACTTGAGAGTTCTTCAAATGGGCAATGTTACCCACCCAAGTGGATAAACCATATACGAAATTTTCCCCTATTCTGTTTGGCTTGCCAGCCCACAACCCTCTGATTATCTACAGATAGGTAGCCTCAAAGGCCCATTATCCATGCTCCAGCGAGTGCTTTATAACATCTAACTTACTTATCAGGTGAACATGTCCCATATATTATAAGGTAAATTAATCATTTTTGTGATCAAGTGTTTTCATTTAATGTAAGGGCATTTTAGTATGAATCACAGGTTGAAATGGATGATAAAATGTGTTTGGTTTTACTCTTGTTCCCATGCTTCCCCTGGGTGATTATCCCCTACCATTACTCCAGTGTGACCTTCCCCAAGGCCTTTCTTTCCACTATCCACAAGGGAAAAAAATATGATGCATTGATTGATGTTGTCCATAGTAACCCATACATAACACTATCAATCTTTCCCTTATATTCATGTCCCATCATCAGGATATGTCACATGGTTAGAGTTCGAATTCGAGTTCGACAACGATTAAGTTCGATTCGAATTCGAATTTTCCGATCAGGTTCGAATGAGGTTTGGCATTAGGTTCGACTATACATATTTTTCAATATATATATATATTATAGATATCTTTATATGACCTCGGTCTAATGGAACAGGGATAACCTTGTATAATGGACGTTGCAAAGATTGAAGGATTAGACATTCTCGGCATTTCTGTTTTAGCATACAAATCTACTTAGACATATCACAACTGCACAGCTAGTGATCTCGACATACCTGTGAGGATCCCAGCTGAATGGAGTAGCAAAGATCTAGGACAAAGGCACAGTGTCAATGGATCTCGCACAGCAGTCTTGGCATCAAGGCCTCGGTGATACTCCTGTAGAAGTCTAGACTCTAGACAAAGAACAGCAGTGATAGAACCTCTCTCTCGGCCTAATAAGATTGATGTTAGACGTTGTCTCAATCACACACACACACACACACACATATATATATACTACAATTGTGGCACAATAACAAAGCCGCAGAAATGATCATTCTCGGAGGATACAATCCCTGCATAACAAAGAGCCACAGTAACCATTACAGTCTCGGAATAAATGAGACAGTAAGGACCTCAGTATAGTGAGGAATAGTATCTCATCTCGGTGGATCTATTTCTTAACAGTCAATGTATATATATATGTAATGGAAAGATCTTCGGATCCCTCACTATCTTTACATGATCTCACTGTCTCGGTGTAAGAAAGATCACAATGATCCTGCAGTCATGGAATACACTCTCGCATGATCACAGTCAACATGATGGTCTAGAGTACAATGATGAAGGTAGGATAAAACAGCTATTATGGCTGTCATAATGAAGTTCTCCGTGCATCATTAAAAAAATCGAACCTTAAAAAATTCGTTAAAATTCGCCTTCAGGTTCGTTGAGGTTCGTTCAGGTTCATTGAGGTTCATTCAGGTTCGAGTTCGTTCAGGTTTGAATTTCAGGTTTGGCGAACCTGAACGAATTTCAAATTTTTTTTCAGGTTCGCCAAATTTCGAACTTGAACCTTTAGGTTCGCCGAACCCTGTGACATAGTCATCAAGTTGATAGCTATCTATCACTAGTATTGGTTCCCTGTATTCATCATCCTTGAGTAGAGGCCCAAAAACTTTGCCCTGATATTTCCCATGGAGAAAGTAGAATTTTAGATCCCGTTCAAAATCTGGCAGACTTAACATTTTTCAGGATTTCAAGAATGGAGCGGTTTGCAACATTTCCATTGGATTCTATCATGTATGAGGGTATGGAACTAGTATTTAATCAAGTACCAAACCCTCTAAGTACTTCGATGCTAGTGGCATTAATTATTGAACTTCTCTTTTATGACCCTAGTAAAATTGCACCTATCACTCAAAATCTCGATTTTACACGTTAAGCTTTTTCTATATTATTTTAATGCTAAGGAGGTAATATTCATGATGAAGATCCCAATATAGGAAATGATTTTGACAATATGTAGGTATTTGTCGTAGCATTACCTTTTTTGGAATATAGAGGTCATCTAGAGCCTCTTTTTTCATGTATTTCTGGTTCAAAGATGGATTGCATTCGGTGTTATTTTGGTTATATGCACCCTTGCTATATATGAGAAACTTTTCATATTTGTCTATTAATGATTTGGATTCATTTCGATGTACATGAATATTTATGTCTAGCTCAATTTTGAGAGCACATATGACTTTGCAGCCATAGTGTTGCCCTCCTAAGATGGGTATTGGGTTTTGAGGAACCTCGACATGGTTGCATGCCCCTTGCTACACCTATAGATATTGAAACATTGAGCCAAGAAGCCAAGGCGCTGGCCTAATTGATGTATGCCTAGATGGACCTATTACTACCAAAAGTGGGTGACCACATAGGAGAAACTTTTCTCATACCATCTCTTCCAGTAGGCAACCAACAACCCCTAACAACCACTAGTAGTCGATGATGATGTGTCAGTCATATATCTGCCACCTGCATCAGTAATGTTTCCTAACCCATTTGGCAAGAGTGCATGTTGGAAGGTAGGCTTTCGATCAAAAGGTACTTTATCCATTTTGCAATCGGGTGCTTATGCCTATTTGTATTTTGGGCACTTGGCATGGATTATGGGGTAACCTGGAATGAGGGGTTTTTACCATCATTTTTTTCCCTAACGGTTCACCTTAAACGGGGGTAAATTTTTCATCCTAGTCCACTGAGACCTCCATTAATGGCTTAATCTATATAGGAGGGGCACTACTTGGAAAACCTTGATTAAGATAGCGCAGTCCCATTTCTCCCTATCTATACCTACCACTTTACATCTTACATTACAAACCCCATATTACACCTCCTTTCTTCAAGTTCAAATGACCATTAGTTCTATGGGATTGGCACCATACATCCTCATACCTGGGTATGACCTAGAATTTGGCCCTGGGAGGTTGATGCACCTAAAATAAAAAGGAAAACCATATGATGGCCACAAATTTATTAAAAAAATGATGAAAATGCAAAAGATGGTCGGGTCAAACACATTAGCACGTGGACAAAATCCTAGCATGAGCTCTACCTCACTCATATGGCCATCACCCAGTTCCGGAGCACATGTCACTCTTCATGTTATGAGAAGGAACCCTTGCATGTTGTTATATATATATATATAAAATAATAATCATAATAATGATTAATTAGTAATTAGTATATGTTGATGGCATTGGAAGTCGACAACAAGGAAGGGGGTCTCCCTAATGTGAAGTCCTAATTAAACTCCACACTGTTTGGAGTAGGAGCCCCAACCAAGATATGACTGGTTGCCAAATTGGTGGTCTCAAAGATATAAGATGCCTTGGCTGCAAGGAACACATAAGATGACATATACATGGCTTTGGTGATAGCAAGTGTATGAACTTTGTGAGATATCAAATGTAATGTATGAAGGGTTCGTTCACATCAAAGGAAAATAGGTGAGGCCCTTGGAATAAAGTAATAATACTATCTTAGTAGAGACACACAAGAAAAAAAAAGAATCGCTAGTTAACCTGCAAAATAGTTCACAAGATAACAACGATTGTGATAGCATAAACAAAACACATTCAACAAGATGCAACCTTAGATAGATTCAAGGCGAACCCTAAGAGTGAGACCTTCCTTCATATATCTTGCCATTGAGGAGGGAGAGAGAAGATAGTTGCGTCAAGAATGTCTTCAAACAAGAGTGCCAACAAGATGTGAACTTCAAGCTTCCTTTCTTCGCCTTAGCTTTAATACCGTGTTGAGAAATCAACATGCTTGGAGATTAGGGTTGATTCCTCTTACTTGATAATTACTTGTGAATGTTTGTTGGCTTTTATTACTTTTATTATGTCTTCTTCATCAAGCAATTACCAAAAATATATAGTACATGAAGATCAGAGAAGACAAAGAACACAAATTTGTAGGCTCCAAGCTAGGGAAAAAACCCCACAAGGGGGAAAGCCCAAAAATCCTCTTCTTATAGAATCAAATCAAAGTGAGATATCTAAGACCCAAGACCAAGACCTCCACAAAGACCCAAATTACCCCTCCTTCAAATCTCCTCCAACCAAGTCAAAGTCAACAAAAGTCAATGTTGGTCAAACCTTGTCAAATATAGTCAATGTTCGTGAAACCTTGTCAAATCTAGTTCTTCCAAAATAGTAAGAACTTTCTCCAAATGTTGTAGGCTCCTTCCAAGTTTTATTGTAAATTAAAATGTCATCAAAGAACACTAACACAAACTTCCTTAGATATGGATGGAATAACTAGTTCATAGTGGCTTGGAATGTTGTTGGTGCATTAGTTAACCCAAAAGGCATTACTTTAAATTCGTAATGACCTTCATGTGTTCAGAATGTAGTGTTTGCTATGTCTTCCAACTTTATTTTAAATTGGTAATACCCTAACCTTAAGTCCAATTTTGAGAAGTATTTAGCACCATGTAGTTCATACAACATTTCATCGATAAAAGGAATTGGAAACTTGTTTTTAATTGTTATTTTATTTAGTTCTCAATAATCAACACATAATCTGAACGATCCATCTTTCTTTCGAACTAATACAACTGGAGCAACATACAAACTATTACTTTTTGTGATGATGCCACACTTTAAAAGAGCTTGGACTAATCTCTCAATTTCAGTTTTTTGATGATGTGGATACCGATGTGGTTTGATGTTGATGGGATTTGATCCTACTTTGACTTCTATTGTATGTTCAATTTCTCTTTTAGGCAGCGTCTTCATCGAAATGTCTTGGAATACCTTTTCGTGCTTTTGAATTAGCTCTTGGACTTCTGGTGCTTCTTCGTTGATCAGGCTTGAAGTTAACATTTCTAATTCATGACATTATACTACATAAGTTGGTGCTCCCTTCTGAATCATTTTCATCATCTGAGATGATTATACAATTTGGTTCTCAGGTGGCTGCAACCCATATAACTTGTATTTCTACCCTTCCCATTTAAATTTTATAAATTGCTTTTGATGGTTGGCAGAGCAAGTTCCTAGGGTTTGTAACCATTGGATACCTAAGACCACATCCACTCCTAATGGTACAGTGTAGAACAGAGATTCTAGATTATAGTCTTGAATCTACAATTTGACTTTATGGCATTTCCCTACCTTTTCAATTTTCTTACCGTCAACTACCATAACCTTCATGTTGGGCATGGGAAATGTGAAAATGTTGAGTCTTTTTTCCATGGTTGAGTCCAAAAAATTATGGGTGCTACCGGTATCAATCAAAACCATTACATTGTTCTTCTTGATATGTCCCTTCAATTTTGATGTTTGGGGCTGTGATATACCTGTCATAACCGATAATGATACTTGTGGAATGCTCTCATCATCCGTTTTTTGAGAAAATTGTGAGGAAACTTCGATTCCTCTACGTCTGATTCATCACTGTCAGAATCATTAGTTGCTTTACATTTATATAGGTTCTTGGTTTCTTTTCCTTTAGCACACCTATCTTTAGGATACCATTTTTTGCCACAACATTTACACTTCCCCTCTTTCATTCTTTGCATTTCCAAGTTAGTTTTTTCTCCTTCATGAAGATGTGGTGGAACATATTTTGTGTTATCCCTGTTCGCGGCTTGGAAAATCTTCGTCTCAAATATACTCTTTCAACCTTCAGCCACTGCATTTTTTCGTGTTTCTTTTCAGCAGCTTGTGCTTTTTGTCTGCCTACCTCTATAGAAGTGATGTCATGAAGCTCGAGCTCAGCCTGGAGATGGGGTTTAAGTCCCCTAGTGTACGAATGAATGAGACAAGTTTCTGATAATCCAAGTACTCATGTAGCTAAAGTTTCCCATTCTCGAGTGTATTCGTATCTCGTTTTTGTTGCAATCTGGTGAGTGCTGAGAATAACTCTTCTTTCTTTACACCTTGGAACTTTTTAAAGAACACATTTTTGAAGCGGGAGCGGGAGCGACATTTTCATAAGCTCCCGGTTTCGGAGCGAATCCCAGAGCGTTTTTTATATAAAATATATATTTTTTATATTTTGATGAATATATGTCAACAAAAACATGTAGAATGATGAATTAGATATTAAAAAACATAGATTGAACCATATAACAACAATCATCTAGAAGTTATAATCTTCTTCAACCATGTCCACAAGTTAGTAACATACAAGATATTGAGTCTCATGAATCATGATTCATCAATATTAAAGTTTCAAGCTTTCAAAATTCAATATATAACATTTATCATCATTGATCACCAAAGTTGTACTTGTAAGCTAAGTGTAACCATTACAACAAATACTATCTAACATGAAATGAAACAACTTTCAACTTTCACGAAGGATCATATTCATAATTCATTACCAGTGAGTTATAATTGCCAACTTCAAACTTCAAACTTAAATTGTCATATATTGGTTTAAAAAAATATCATAATAAATATGAAGGAGTCAACAGTTATAAAAACTACTAGAAACTAGAAAAGACAAGTAAATCTATTATCTACATCTTCCTCTTGTCACCACGAATAATGTCTAATTTATGAGCAGGTTGTGGTGGTCTTCTAGGAGTCTCCTCCCGCACAGCCCCACGACCAGAACCAGAAGTTACATGCCCTCCACGTCAGGATGTACAAGGAGGCGGCGGCACCAAAGGAACAAGACTTGGAACTCGAGCACTGCTACTAGATGGTGGGGGTGGCATGGTTGTTGCTTCATATTCCTCTCTCATAGATTCTGCTTCTAGTTCTTCAAGATGTATACTGCCATCCTCCAAATTATCATCCTCTGAGTGGTTGTCCCAAATTTTATATGTTGGATCCTCATAAGCCCAATCACAGTGATGACTCAACAACCTCAAGTTGTAATGCACATAAACCAAGCTTTCTGCCTAGTTTTCATTGAGTCTTCTCACGTTATGTATGAAATTGTAGGTGCTCCAACACCTCTCTGCAGAAGAAGTATTTACAACCTATGAGAGAACTTTTTTTGCCAATTTTGGCAAAAGTCCCTGGCTGCCATATGCTTCCCACCATGTGAGAGCATCAAATTTGTTTCTATCTTCCATTGCATGCAAAGAAAACAACAAACCAGTGCAACTGAAGTATCTGCCTAATTCAAGACGTAGTTTAGCACATTCCTCCCTATCGGTATCAACTTGTCTAATGCTTGCAAATATCTTGTAGATACCTCTTGATCTATATGGGGTTTGACCCTAACCCCACCCTTAGGTGCAGGTTGGCCCAACCAAGATGGAGGGTAGTATTTTGGCATAAGGATATACACCAAGGCATGTAGTGGAACATTAAGTTTATTCCATGGTATACACACACAATTGTGAATCAGTATATACAAGTTGGGATCATCTTTCTAAACAATATCTTTTATTTGCCCCAACATGGTATCCATCTGCTCATACACCTATCATTGGCTTATCTATATCTACAAAACAAATCATATGATAAATGGGCTTGGTGAATTCCAATACTTGCCTCACATGTGCCCAAAACTGACCATCAAGAGCGGTCTCCTCCACCTGTTCAAAACCTTTCTTGTCAGTGGCATTTGTAACTCTTTCCTTTAATATCTGCCAATGTGGACTTGACACCATGCTATCCAATG
This sequence comes from Pinus taeda, assembly GCA_000404065.3. Taxonomy (NCBI): domain Eukaryota; kingdom Viridiplantae; phylum Streptophyta; class Pinopsida; order Pinales; family Pinaceae; genus Pinus; species Pinus taeda. Next base: position 146,978 of record APFE030652700.1, read on the forward strand.
ACTCTCCAAAAGGCGCCTGAAGGCGAGGTAATAGCTAGCAAATCTAGTCTTCGCAATCTTCAACAACTCCAATCTTAAGCAATTGCGGAAAAGCCCATGGGTATTGCTATGATTTGTAATAAATTTTATCATTTGTTTGCCTCTCTTGTACAAATCACCAATCCATTTGTATTGTTGGTTTTTGTTCTTAATAATATCATGCATCAAAAGGTTCATTGTGTGAACCAAACACCCAGACCAAAATATGTTAGGGTATTTATCCTGTATAATTGCTCCCGCAGCCTTACAATTAGCAGCATTATCAATGATGACTTGGATGACATTGTATGGCCCAATACGTTCAATTGTTTCAAGTGATGGTTGTGCAATGTTGATGTCAGTCTTGAACTTCCCTTAGTAATCATATGCTGAAAGAAAAATGGCACCACTAACAGACACAGTAAGAACACTTATCAATGGCTTGCCTTTTACATGTGTCCATCCATCAGATACAATGGACAACCCATGGTCAGTCCAAGATTTGTCATTCTACTCAAAGATGTGATATTTTTGCTTTTTCATGATCAAGTCCAATGGTTCTAGCCTTGTCATACCCAGGGCTCTTGTATCCTTTAGGGGCATCATTTATAGCAAAAACCATTTCATGTCAATAAGGTCAGCGAAGAAAATTGAATGGTATCCCACATGCATAGAGAAACCGGTAAACTTTTGAATCCACATCATTCCTACACCCTTCATCAAGGAAATCTGATATGGTTCTACGCCTTAAAGAGATGTTTGGTGACCCTGTGCCTCCATATCCACTACCATAGGAGGATCCTAAACGAGTTCTTTGTGCATGTGATTCTGAGCTCAGTTCAAAGAAACCCTTTTTTGTATTGGGTTTCCTCCTCTTCCCTTATGTATTTGGATCTCTCTGCTACTGACACACCTGCATAAGTTTTCATTCCTATTTGTTTATCTCCATCCCATGGCCTTTTCTCGCAGATGTGCTTTCTGGCACAGGTGTATGAACCTGTGTAATTATTGTTGCAATCGTGGCAATGAAATTTAGTGGTTCTACCTCCTTTCGCTGCTTTAGGCCTAGTAATATATTTCCACAATGGGGTTTGGTCTTGTTTAGTTTTTTGAGCTGAATCATGTTCACTCTCCTCCAGCTTCTCCTCACCAAGGTACTCCTCTATGGGGTTTTCATCAAATCCACAATAACCCACTTTTTCATCCCCTTCTTCATGTTCAACCCTCCTTTTTTAATCTCCAACACCATAATAACCAGAAAAGGAGCCAAGAAGAAGAAAATGCCAAGCAATATAACCATGATGTTTGAAATTTGAAGTTTTGAATCTGCAAAAATATGGAATGGGAATGGGAATGGGAAACAGAGAAAAAAAATTATTTATTTATTTAGCAATGAACATAAAAAAAAAAAAAAAAAAATTGCTAAATTAAAGTGTAGATCCTACCTCTTTGGCCTCCAATCCCAAGCTCCAATCTCCCTTTGCAAGCTCTTCAAACTCCTCCAAGCTCCTCTCTCACCAAGCTCCTCTCCTTGCTCAAACTCTCTTGCTCTCTCACAATGGGATGAAGTGAATAATGGGAGGGGAGAGGGTTTATTTATTCCCCCCTTCCCTCTCTCCCTTTTTCCCTCCCTTTCCCTCTCTCCTACGTCATCGTCGCCTCTCTCTCGGTCGCGTAGGCACCGCTTTCCGTCGGATGGGAGTGACTTTTCCAACCGGGGAGCAATCGGTGTGCAAAGGTGCGAGATGTAGGGAGTTGTTGCAGCAACGCAGAGGTCAGAGAGGGAGCACTTGTCAACGACAGAGGGAGCTTCAACATCAGGAGTACTCTAGCCTGATAGAGAGGTCAGAGTTGGGAGATCAGTTACTTACTTCTCAGTAACTAAGTTGTAGTGTAGCAGTTAGCAGTGATGTTGCTATGTGTAGCACGATGCAACATGATGAGAGGAGATGTAGTGCAGACGCAGCAGTGGCAGTGGCAGGACCATGGGCAGCAGCACGGATGCAAAGGGAGTTGTCGTACAGATGCAACAATGGCGGTGACAGATCTATGGGCAGCAATACAAGATGCAGCAGTGCAAAGGGTGATGGGCAGCAGGCCTAGCATCAGCACAGGGACCAATGTTGGATGATCAGGGTGATACTCAGTAAGGAGTATTACTAGAGCACAATCCTCACTAAGAGGGAGTGTTGATTTCGGGTAGCATCACTAAGAGGGAGTGTTGATTTCGGGTAGCATCGGATGTGCTCTAGCCACAAAAATTGGTGGAGAGGTTAGGGCACATGAGATCTCCAATACCCAGAAAGGGTTTGGGCGGGTTCTAAACAGTATGGGAGATATTAAAATAATTAATATTTTTAATGTTAGACTTAGGGAAATTAAAATATTAATGTGAATTAATATAAAACTGTGTTAGAATGGTCCAAAAGACATGGATCAAGCCAGATCTAGTCTGAGTCGTCGATTAGGGACTTAATCTCAGCCGTTGATTTGTCAACGAGAAAAGTCTAAGAGGAGGCTTGAGGGTCACTTGGAGAATACACAAGAGTGATCAGTCATGTCATTCTATTCTCTAGAGTGGGGTTTGCTAAGAGAGACAGAATCAGTGATCAGTGGCAGTGAGGGGCAGTGAGTACGAGGCAAAGAGGCAGGGGCAGTGCTGAAAGACCAACGCAAAAGCAGAGAGAGGCAGACACAGAGCTAGAGGGAGCCATGCAAATGCAACAGAGACTGCACAGAGCCAAAAAGCCCTGCATCATCCATGCAGAGGCTGCAGGACTGACATAGAGAGCCAGAGAGGTTGTGCAGAGCCTCAATAGGCTGACACAGAGGCCAACAAGGCTGACGCTGAGCTTCAGATTGTGTTGGAGAGGGGTTTTGTGGAACGAGCTTTCCGAATACATGTTTTCGAAGAGAAGTATTTTTTCCTGATTTTTTTTTTCTCTGTCGGGTTAGCCAGTTTGACACCCAGTGTACTCAGAAAAGAGCTGCTTAATAATAAAACCCTCAGATAGTTGCACTGGTTTTCCCGCATTGGGTTTTTCCAAGACATTAGTCCAAAAATAACGGTGTCATTTATGTGCTTGTTTCTGTTTCCTTCAACTAACGATTTGTAATGTGTTGAGCATGCACTTGTATTTATTTTCAGTATTTACACGGTAAATAACTTGTTAATTAACAAAACAAGTAGGTAGGAATAAATCAGTAAAGTGCATGGAGGGTTTCTACCTGTTAGACTTAGAAACTTCAACAGTATATTTATCCAACTTTACTCTTTTTCTTAATTTGATCCTAATTTTTTAAACCCTCTTTTTTTTAGATTTGTTTTATTAAATTATAATTATATTATTATATAACTTAATTATATTATTATATTATAATGATATTATTACATAATTAATGGGGATACCTATTGATTTTGGATAACTAACGATTATAGCCCTTATAACTTATTATTTAATATACGAATTGGATGGTGTTGGACATCGATGGTGGATGTGGTGATGGTGCCACGATGAATGACGACGGTCACATGGAGACAGTGACTAGTGGATAACGTAATGACAACAAAGTGGGTAGTAGAAGAAATGATGACAGGAAGCACGGTCAGGGAAACACGATGGTAGGAGTAGAGGGCAGGGGCATAGAGGAAAGGGACAACAAAGTTGAGACAGGAAGCAAATGTTATATGCCGACTCTGGATGGTGTGAACAGCAATGATGAGGAATGCAGAAGTGCAAGGGTAGTGGATTCTCCAGCGAATTGGGAGTGTGGTTGGCTCTGATACGAAATGGAGCAGATCGACTCAGCATTAGACATCAATTATATATATTTTATTAATAATGATTTAATGATGATTTACACTATGGGAGACCTTGGCTTAAATACGGACCTGGGTGCCTCTTAGTGAATGGGCATGATCTTTGATCATGCCCTTTGCCTAATTAACTCATAGTTATAGATTAACTTTTACATAACAATTTTGCGTAGCTCAGAGGGTATTTCCCAGAGAAAGAAACCCATCAAAGTGGACCAAGTCTAGGGTAGGAGGAAAGAGTATGGCAACCAAAGATGTTCCTATCCTAGACAAGGTGGAGGGAATGGATCAAAGAAATAATTTTCACTTGAAGGTATTGAATTGATCCTATGAGGCACTAGCCTTGGGATACTAGGGCAAAGTTTGATCTCAGAGCTAAGGCTTGGATTTTCTCATAACTCCACAGTCAAAATGGCCTCAAAATCGAAGGAGGCCTTGAGGAGACACCATAGCAGGGGAGGCTAGGAGATCAAAATTTTTGGAGGGATAGTTTGTTGGGAAAATGATGCCCTAAGTGACCCAACTTGGCTAGTCCCAAGAAAAGGTGAAAGAAGTTTGTTTAAAGTGACCACCTTTTGGTAGATCAATGCCTTAGTCTTGGGAGGATGGAGTCTAGGATGAATATGAGTGAGGACCTTTGGTTCTTGGTCAATGAGGCCTCAAGACTAGTTTGCTAGCCTTCTAGGTCGACGAGAAGCAATCTTGGAGCTTTTATACTTCGATGTGCAAATGGTGATGGCTTATCAAGATCAATTCGTTGATAGAATTACCCCTACCTTGTCTAGGATAGGAACATCATTGGTTGTCATACTCTTTCCCCCTACCCTAGACTAGGTCCACTTGGTCCCGTGTGGTCTCGTTCCTTTGAAAAGACAATTCTTCAAGAACCATCCGGGATACCAATTTCAACAAGGATTTTAGGGATTGGGAAACTCCTTCATAAGTCATATCCCATAAACCTAACCCTCAAATCCTCCCTTCCTTTTCCTAGAAGACATTGTACCTTGCTTAGAAAGCAAGCAAGCTCCATCTTTCAAACTCTTTTGGGAAGGGAATTATTTGGGTCACTCCACATCCATTCATTAACTTATCCTTCATTGGTGACTCCATAATATACCGGGTCTCCTCCCATTGGTAAAAGTCCGTAAATAGAAGGGAGCCTTAGTTGAGGTGACATTGGGCTAAGTCTCCATTTGTTGCCCTTGCTCTAGAGTCTAGAATTTGCCCTTTACAGATCCCCCTTAGGTCCCCTGCTAGTTTGAGCAGTAACAAGTTGATGGGCAATTTACCCAAAAGTGGGGTTTTGGACCCAAAGCAATGGGTTTGAAAGAAAATAATCGTTTATTCTAATGGGGGCGCAAGCTAAAATCGTAAGATCTAGAAGGTTCCAAAATAACCCAAGAGAAAAGGATAAATAGAGGAGGAGCCAAAGGAGAGGCCTAATGTGTAAGAGAGATGTGACTTCTCTTGTGCAAAGGGTGCCTTGGGAGAGGGTCATGTTGCTGCACAAACTAGCAACCCTTGTAAAGAGGCAAAAGCTAGAGGGTACAACAACAGCTTGCGACAGAGGCCCACTGCCACCACAACCTAAGTCCCCTTCTCTTCTCGAATTTCCGCTGATAGTAGGAGACGCAGTATTCCTCACTCATGATAGATGGATGTATGATAGGTTTGAAGTGAGGCAAGGTGGCTCATTCAATGGAAGGTTCAATAAATATGCGATCTTTGGGAGAAGTTGATAAGACTTTCCATGAAAACCCCTTGACAGAAAGAGTACATGAAACCTAGGATTGAGATATTTGATGAGATAAGAGTACATCCAAGGTCAAGGTAGACAAGAGAAAAGGTTGTGAATGATATACTTCAACAAGTACTAAAGCATAAACCTTCAAAGTATCCCCAAGCTAAGGATTAGCTTCTATGGTTCCCACTTGATGTGATAGCTAGAGGCATCAATTTAATTGAAATTCCACCGCTAGAATTCGTTCAAAACTTGTGGAGCCTAGAGGAGACACTAATGAAGAGTCTTGTCCAGACGGAATCCAAAACGCACTCCTCTAATAAATTTCGCACCAAGCCCTAGAGTGGCCACTTTATCGTTAAAGGGATGAAGAAAAAGACGAGAGAAAAAGGTGAAAAGAAAGATGATTCGTTGATTTGAGGGTGATCACCAAGGATTTAGGACCAATGCCTAGCTATTGGGAGAATTGGAGTCAAAATGACCTTGATTTTTCAACCCCGCTCTTCAAGGAGACCTAGAGGTAGCTTCACTAGCCCTAACGGAGGCAGCTATACGGCTACTCTAGAAATTTACACTTTGTTGGCAATAATTAATGGAGTTTCAAGGATGCAATATGCAAAATGACCTCTAGGAACATTCATTCATTCATTATCCATGAATAACACGCAAAATTTCCAATAGCTTCAATATTCTAACAAAATTACATTAATTAGAGCACATTAAAGACTATGAAACAATATTCCATGCATTAGACATTTATTAGATTAGAAATATAGCATTAAATGACACTTACAAGACAATGAAGAATATATCCATCCACCAAAATGCCAACAAGAAGCTCCAAGAGAGATAGCAAAATTTTCCAAATGTTAAAATGCATTTAATCCATCTAAATTGCTCCACAAATTGCAGGCCAAAAATCTCTAATGAGCGAGCCAAAAATCCCAAGTGTGATGGTTAGAATGAGGCTAGACCTCTTTTATTTATACACGATCTAAGAGTTCAAAATTGAAAGAAGGAGCCCCTCCAATGCCTAAAATGTCTAGTAACCCACCCATGGTTACAAACCAAACATGATAGCTCATAATATAAATCGAATAAGGCTTCTGAGGGCCACGCTAGGCTAACGTGGAGCCCTAGAAGGGCAGCGTTGAGGCCTCATGTGCTAAGGATGAGACTAAGGGTCTCAAAATTAATGAATAAGAGGGGGATGCTCTCAAAATGGTTCAAAGCATCTCCAAACCTCAATTTGGGCTCTGTGGGCTCCAAATGGATCTCATGGGTCTCCAAATGGCTCGCGATCAAGTAGATGGTCCATCAATGAGGGCTACAAGATGACACATGCCCTCCCATGTGTTATCTCAGTTTTGCTTCATAATTTTAATTTCATCAATGTAATTTATTATTATTCGAAAAAATTTAGGGCGCTGACAAATGGATTATCAACGCCAATTTTTAAATTTGTTGAATAAAAGCGTTGACAGCTAGATTATCAAATCCAATTGTAAAATTTATTTTTTTTATAAATCAAAACGTTGACAAATCACACATTAGCAAAGGAGCGGGTCCTTGATCAAGCGAGCGCAGACAATTAATTTGTCAACGTTGGTTCAAAAAAATTGAAACGGTGGCGCTGACAAATCAAATGTCAACAAAAGCTCTATTTTACCTAGTTTTTTCCTATAAAAGGCAGTGACTTCAGGCGCAGTTTCCGAACATCTGGAAACGAATTTTTGAAAACCAAGAGAGATTTTTGTTGGGAATGGACCCATTAACAAAAACCTCTCTCAATTTTTACACAGGTGTCATGGTTTGAGAGATTCGAATGGATCTTTGAAGTCTATTTTTCAGGAATTCGATAGAATTAATTTTTTCTATTTTAAGAAAAATGCCTAATCAACTTTTAGTTGGAGAGCCACTCCATCAAACTCGACTTGGGGATCCTTAGCTTCAGCCATGACTCCAACAACAACATGATCTTCAAATACAAAATATTATTTCTTTTGTTTTATGATGGAATGATGTAATGTATTTTGTTTAAATTAGATATTTGCTCATTTATTTTAAGACTTTGTAATTAAGTTTTTGCTTAAACTTGGTTATAGTTTTGTGAGTAATCTATAAAGATTGTGATTTTGTAAGAAGAAAGGGTTGGGAATTTTTTGAAGAAGTATTGTGTGTTTAGATATAATATTAATATAGTCTGTTAGCAGCAGGTTTACATGTGCAAATTTTCTAATATTCATGCGTTGGTGGTTTTCTGTCAGTGTTTCTACTGTGTATTTTATTTTAAGCCATAACTTTGATCAATAAGTCTTCAGTGCTTGGAAAGATGCTTAGGGTATATAAGATGGTCCTCATTCTCATTTGTAATCATCTCATCAATTTTTTTATACAATATTCAAGATACAATTACTGTCCTACAATGGATGTCTTTGTCTTCAAAATATTTTGAAGCTTACTCTGTTGCGTATACAAACTTTGTTCGTTACATTCTCTTCTTTCCAAACCAATCTCATCTCATCAATTAAATCCAATGTTCCACCAAGACTCCAGGACGGGGAGACACGGGTGCAAAGAGATGCACAAGGGCGACATGTGGGAGTACCCTCAAATTTTAGGGAAATTTAGGGGGGACGGGAGGACGTCGGGGTATATAATTTTTTTTCCTTTTTAATATATATATATATATATATAATAATGAAAGCATAAATAGAATGATACATACATAATTGAATTAAATAATGAAATACATTTATCCATACTCATCATCCTTACTAATACATATATGGTTCATCCATAAACCACGAGATTCAATAATGAAAAACTTTGATCCATATTCAGTATTCATTATTCACCATTCTCGAATCTACATTGATTTAAAAATTAAATTCATCATTCATCATTCTAGATTCTAAATTGATTTAAAATTAAAATTCATCATTTATCATTCGAGAATTAATTAGTACTAAGCAAAATAGGCTATAATAGATACTGAAATCTAAAGACTGGAATAGTAAATTGATATAACTAAAACTCAAAAACAATGGAGTGATGAGTCTAAAAGTCACTCTAAAGTACACAAAGGGCTTGGTGCTCTTGATTAAGTACTAATTCCATACCCTTGTACATGACAAAATGCAATGCAAACATTGCACTCCATATGGAAAACTGTTAAGTCTGCTAGATTTTGAGTGAGATCTAAAATTCTACTTTCTCCATATGAAATCCAATGAGGTCAGAACCACTCTCAAACATTCTATGAGTCATTTCATGGTAATGTTAAAAATTTAAGTAAAAGGATGAAAATGAAAGATAAAGGAGAATGTCACTTTTACTTTAAGAATTTAACATTACCATGAATAGCATAGCATTAGTAGGGAAATATGGTCAAATACTACGTTTTCCCTGTCATAAATTATTGTTTACAAGCAAATTTAAAGGGGGACGCATAGCCCATTTTGAGGGGGGGATGCCTAAGGGGAGTCGCGTCCCCCACACTGGGGAAACGACCCCCCTGGGTCTCCCCGCATCTCCCCATAAGGGGGACGTGGGGAAACGTTTCCCCAAACGTCCCCCCATCCCTAGTGCGAGGGGTGCGCACACCCGACCCTGGGGGACACGTCCCCATGGAACACTGATTAAATCTGGTCAATGAGCTTATAAACCTATTGCTAAAGTGACAACGAGTCATAGAGTTTTAAGGGGAGATCCCTCTCCAAAATTAAGGACCAACTTTCAATCTAAAGCGATTAGAGGTTACCTTAGTTTTTTCCCTATACAACCGAGGTTTTTTCTAAGTGATAAAACCATGTCTCCCCGAGAAAAACAAAACCTCCTCTGGGCACTGGATCAGCTACCAAGCGTCGGGTGCAATGTGCAGCCGGCTAGGAAACGTGGTCCAAGTGCATCATCATCTCTGTATAACTGGTGCACAAACAACCAATGCGGTGGTGCTAAAGAAGCCCATAGTTTGGCAATCAATGCTCTGCATTGCTAGAGGCCCATAGCTCTTATCAAGCTCTAGTTTTCCTGTATCAAGACTAATTGTTAGGGACATGAACCCTGGTACAAGACCCCTATGTTTGTTGTATTAAAGTTGTAATACAAGCAAGTTTTGGGTTGGTAAATCTCATGCACTTTGTTGATCCATTGTTGTATATTTTCCACTGTGCAAAGTGCTTAGAGTTGTGGTATTTCAGTGTGTTTGTGATCATGTTTTAGAAATAGACCTAATTCTGAAGTGCCAAGGAAAAATCAACATCAGTGTCCCAATAAGAAGGGGAAGAAGAAGGGCGTTGCAGCATCAGCTAAGGTGGATGAGTTTGCCACTAGATATGACACAGAGTTTTCTTAATGGTGAGTCTTTCCACTAGTGTTACACCTTCTAATGTCTGGTATGTAGACAATGGAGCTTCTCACCATGTTACAATAGCAAGAGAGCACTTTACAAGTCTTATAGAGACTGGTATAGATTTGGATGTGGTGCTTGGAGATGATTCCATTGTAAGAGCAGTGTTGAAAAATCTAGGGCATCTGATTTATAGTGAGATTCTTCTGACAATGATAACAATTTGTGAAGTAATTTTTACTTTTCTTATTAACACAATCTTCTCTTATTATTATTAGTGTGTGTTCTTCTTACTTCATCAAACAGTGACCAAAACAAAAGAGACAAGAACACAAGATGTTGGTTCTCAGCCAAGGCAAAACCTCTCTCTCCTAGAGAGGAAAACCCTTCTGCAAATTTCTCTTATTGAAGCTTCAATTAACAAATGCCAAACCCTAGACCCTTGACAAGAAGATCCTCCAAACACAAGTCAAGCCTTTCCTTTTGATCTGAGACCACTTCCTATTGCAGCACTTCATCCTCCTTCTATGTCCTTCTTCCGGCAACTGATATCTTTACTGTAGCAACCCTACTTTGCATGCCCTAGAAGGGACATTCTTCTTTCCTTCCTTTGCTTGAGATGTAGGCTTTCTTAATTACGAAGAGGGCCTTATTCTTAACCCAATTGAGCTCTTTTCTCTGATGCAGTTGCAGAGCTGGGACAGCAACAGTATGGCCCTAATTCTTCGCACGTGTGAGGGGATACCTTCAAGAATAGCAGCTATGCATGCTCTTTTTCCTTTGCTTGAGTAGTCTCTTCCTTCGCTGGAGTAAGAGGCCTACTTAGCACTCTTTGCTAGCCCAAACAAGTTTCTTCGCATAACTATAATAATAGGTCTGGTGTAACAGCAGAATGAGCCTCTTCTCTTCGCACATGTGACTATAATAGGGCCTAAAATCATCCTTCCAAACTCAGCCTTCTTCCCTTCTCTTCGTTGAGGTAGACACACCACCTCTTGCTTTCTTTGCACCCTTCTCTAGCCGTGTCCCTTGCTGATTTCATAAATTACTTGTGTCAATGGAAGTGTGCCCTAATCTGGCATGTGTGACAGTCTCTCTTACCCAAAACAGAGATATCCTACTCGGCCTTCCTTTCGCTATATAGGAGACTTCTTCTCCTCACTTTTCCGCACCTCTTCTTCTCCTTATTTCAGAGCAGATGTGTGTACTTCTAGTGAGGCCGAGTTGCCCTTCTTCTAGAAGGGCATGTTTGTGGGTTACAATGAGACCTCCACGGCCTATTGCATATATATTCATGCCAAAAGGAAAGTTTCCTTGAAACGGGATGTGATGTTTCAGGAGGGGAGGGCCTTGAGGGGGTCACAGCAGGATAATCATGTAGAGCAATGGGCTCCTCAGCAGGGGAGTACACCATAGGTTTCAGCGTATTCAGGTTTAGGTTCACAAGGGTCAAGAGGATTACCAGCTTTTAGGGTAACAAGTTCACAAGTTTCAGGATCACAGGGAATAGATTCCTAGAGTAGAAGTTCATCGCAGGCTACAGGGGCATCCTCATTAGGATCACTGGCTCTAAAGGAGGATGTTCCCACACCAGTTCAAGAGGCTACTTCAATGAAGAGGAAGACAAGATGGCATAATGAGACCTTGAAGGAAGCACAAGAGTCAATGGAGAGACCTAAGTGGTTAGTTAGAGAGACCAGACCACCAAAGCAGTGTGGTAGCTATGTGGCTAGTATTGTCGAGACCGAGCCATCTAGTTATGAGGAGGTCGCGAGTCAGCAGATCTGGAGGGACGCCATGGTGGAAGAGTATGCTCCCATCATGAAGAATGATGTTTGGGAGAAAATGTCGAGTCCTAAGGGGAAGTCAATATGGCTTTACAAGATCAAACATGTTGCAGATGGCAACACGAAGAAGTTGAAAGCTGGATTTGTGGCACAGGGGTTCTCACAAGTAAAGGGAGTTGATTATGAGGAGACCTTCGCACCAATGGCTTGATACACCTCAATTAGAGAAGTGATCTCCATTGCAACAAAGATGGGTTGGAAGATCCACTAGATGGATGTGACGGTCACCTTTCTTAATGGAGTCATACAAGAGGAGGCTTATATAGAGCATCCAAAGGACTTTGAGGCACATGGGAGAGAGTCTCATGTATGCAAGTTTAAGGAAGCCTTATATGGTCTAATGCAGAGATCGAGAGCATGGTACTCAAGCATTGACTCCTTGCAGCACATGAGTTTCAAGAAGAGTGATGCATATCTGAACCTATATTACATTGTGGTTGGTGAACATCTACTCATTCTTGTATTGTATGTTGATGATTTATTCACTACAAGAGAGGAGAGACTCATTGAGCATTGCAAGAGAGATCTTGCTTCAAAGTTCGAGATGACTGATATAGGATTGATGCACTATCTTTTGCGGTTGGAGATTTGGCATGAGGATGGGCATATCTTCTGGGACCCAGGCAGGTATGCAGGGAACATATTGAGGAGATTTTGTATGGAGGACTGCAAACTTATGGCCACACCGATGATTACCAACTAGAAGAAGTTGCATGCTTTAGATTCTGAGTTGGTAGACCCCACTTTATATCGTCAATTGATCGAGTCATTTATGTATCTAGTCAACACTAGACCAAATATATGTTTTGTAGTGAAAACGTTGAGTCTGTATCCGCCCCAATAAATGGTCAATAAGCAATCGCGGGAAAACCATTGAATGCAACATTTGCACGCTTATCAATTGCCCACCCCTCCAACTTGAAACCACTTACCACCTACAAACCGCCTTCCTGACATATCCGTTGTCCTGCCAAAATATCCCACCGCTATTTCTCCGCCAAATTTTCATCGCCAACATTCAAATACCCGTTTGAGATCCAATCATTTAAACTGCCAACGAATAGTGAATCCTCTTCTAAAAACAAAATTTGCTCTCAATTTTTCAACGAAACATTTTCAGAGTTCACGGCATTGTCAAAAAATCAATCGACAAACAAATTACAGAGTTCAAAAGTGGTCCACCCAGCATCTTCAGCTTTCTTTGATATTTTGATTTCCTTCACTATTTGTTAGATTATCAGAATGAGCAATCAAAAAGGGAATGGAAAATTGCAAACTGAAAACTCTATGGCTCTTGTGATCCCAAATGTAGATGAATTACCATTAGTCGACTTAAATTTTAAAATTGTAGAAACTAAATGTGAGTTCGACCTCTATGAGTTGCATAATTGGGCTTTCCAGAAATATGAAGACGACAGTGATGAATTTAATGTTTGGGAATCCATGCTTCCACGGTTTGTCTTTTCCCAAACTCACCATTTTCCTGGGTTCTTCACTTGGTGTGAAAGCCGATACTTACCCAGTCAAAGAGCAATTGTACCCGAAATGGTGAACCTCTCTTTTACATTACCCTGGATTGTATCCTTCAAGCTCTGCAAATAAATGTTCTCAGTTCCCTGCATGTCTTTTCAACTGAATCTTTAATGGAAATTTACCAAAAACTCACCTTCCAAAAGAGAGATTTTATTTTCGAGTCTTTTTAACCATAAGGGTCTGAATTTCCTCGTTGAAATCCACCTTACCCCTCAGCGATATTCCTAGAAATGTCCAGAAAAATTATTTCAATGCTTTGTTGTCTATTACATTATCAAAATGATGAATGGGTTGATGAGGTTATTTTAGGATTCTTGTCAGTTTTGCACCTGGAAAGAAACCCTTCGTTTTATTCAACTTCAACCAGTTCATTTCAAATAATATCCATGAACAGTTTTTGAAGTTCGGTGTTGAGAGCGATTTTAAACACCAGTCTACATAGGTTTACTTGTTCTTATACCATCAATCTAAGAGATTCAAAATCCCACTATAGAAGCAAGATTCAAAAGGAAAATCAAAGTCCGTTATCCACTAGACTTCATTAGTAAGGAAAAAATTAAAGATTTTTTCCTTCAGTGATTTTGTAGATCAATTCTTATATATAGATATATATATATATACTATATATTATAAATATAAATATATCACTTGTCTTCTCATATGATGCAGCACCAAGGATTTCAACTGAAATCAAAAGGATTTTACAGTTAAGTGAGTAGACAAAAGTTAGTGATTGGTATTTGTATCAAAAGTTTGATCCCCCTGATCCCCACTCTGTTCCATCACTTTGTCATTTGCCACCTACCACTTGAGGGATGTACCATGGACATGTCACCCCCTTTAAAGGATGAAACCATCAAATAGGATTCTTAGTTAGCCACCTTATTGAGCTTGGAGACACTTGTACATGCCTAAGCGCATTATGAAAGGGCATGCATGCCATGTTATGCAACTAGCTCACAAAATAAAAGAAGAGATAAATCAACGACTTCAAAATTAGCCTCTTCGAGGAGGCAACCTCCTTTACATTACACAAATGAATAATTCTTCGATGATTCAAATGACAAAACCTCCTTTCTATATATAGGAGTCTAAGGGGTCAAAATATACTCAGAGTCGACATAACAATAATAATGTAAGGGCAGAACAATAACAATAGTGGGATTCTATGGGGCAAAATAATAATAATATGGGGACTACATGGGCACAACAATAATAATAAGGGGGCTACACTGAAAATAACCAGGAGGGAAAACACTAGTATTATAGATACCTAACATGCCCCTCTCCTTCAAAAAAGTGTTGTCCTCAACACTTGAGTAGATTTGGATGCTTCTGTATAAAATTCTCATCCTCCCATGTGCAATCTTCAGCGGGTAAGTCCTTCCACTTTATGAGATAATCTGAAATTGATCGATTTTGTAGCTGTCAAATTTTTGTTTCCGTGACTGCTTCTGGTTCCAATATCATTTTTCCTTCCTTGTCAAGTTCTGGCAATATTGTTTGAACTGGTAGCTTGTCACCTATAACTTTCTTTAAGTGTGAAACATGGAAAACTAGGTGCACTCGAGAAGATGTAAGAAGCTCCAATTTGTATGCCATAGTACCAATCTTTTGCAACACCTTGTAAGGACCATAATACTTTGGTGATAAATTATTATCCTTCTTAGCTTGCTTGAAGGACATTTGTTTGCATTGTTGTAGCCGTAAAAATACCCAGTCACCTACATCAAAACTTCTTTTGTTGCGATGTTGGTCTGCCTGTTGTTTCATTATATTCTGCGCCAAAGTGAGCTTATCCTTTAAGAATTGGGGAACTTGATGTTGATGCTCGATGTGATCTTCCACTACTTGAACCTTAGAATGCTTGTCCAAGACTTTTTGGAAATATGGAGAAATCGATGATTTTGATGTTTGAACCTCTAGTGAACATAATTGTGCAATTACGCCTCGTTGTTCTTTCTTTAGAAGCTTTGTCATGCCATTAGAATTGATTATCTTTCATGGTTTCCTTATGAAACCTATTAATTTAACTTTCTTTCCTTTCCAAAAAAATTTCAAGAAAAGTTCTTGAAAATTAAAAGCTATCATACCTGTTGACCACTACGTGTCAACGACCCATAGCAATACACCCCCTTTTTTCGCAAAAAGGATAACGCCTGATTGATGTGTTCGTGTCATCTAGCTATCATCATCAGCTTAATGATCATGTTATAATGTAAACCCATTCTGCATGTATATGATGTAAATAATCTCAGCAGATCCGTGTCGTGTATATAATTACCTAAGTAAACCTACTTTTCTGGTGACAATCTACATTCTAGGAAGTTTTTTGTCTCATCATTTCATTCTTGGATGGTCGGCAGAGTTTTCATTCAATCTTACCCAAAAGTCGGAATGGATTTTGTCACTGGATCTTAGACAAGTCCTAGTGTTCTAGATCAAGTCTATGTAAAAGTGATTTGGGAATAATCATAACTATTTGGTTAGGTTATTTTATTACAAATTGCTTGGTCTGCTGGATTATCTTTGTGCCGCAAAAATTGGTAGCTCGTGAGGGTCTTTTATAAATGGGTTTTTCCCCTTGAGATGTAAAAAATATGAAAATCATGATGTAAAGTGTCTTGAGGGTTGGAAAAATACTTTATCCCCTCGTAGGTTAACTAATTACATTTTTTGGCCAAAAATTAATTAAAATCCTAAACTAGAAATTTAATTAATTCTAGATCTTAGGTGAATTTAAACTCTCCAAAGGAAAAATTTGTCCATCCTTACAAGTTAAATTTTAAGAGGTCCCTGGACTAAGGTAAACTGATTATTTTGCTAAATTTTAAGCCTTTGGTCCCTGGGGTTAAGTCAAAGTCAAAGTTTTGAGGAAATTAATTCAAAATTTTGATTTTTGAATTAATTAAAATAATAAAATGCATTTAATTGAAAAATTCGAATTTCCTCAAGAATTTAAAATTTCGACAGATGAGATTAAAAGAAATTTTGATGCTCATCAACGGTCGAGATTGCTTTGACGAGGATCACTCGAACTAGCCGTTGAAGGATTTATCTTTAAATAGGAAGTCATTTGTCAGTGATTTCATTCGACGTTTGAGTCATGCGCTAAGCAAAAAGCTCTCGTGTAATCTTTTTGAATAATAAAAAAAGACTTTCGGGTTAATCTTCGTCGTTGTTACTCTTCATGGAAATACTATAGGATGTATCGCTTTTCATGCATAGATTTCTTTTTAGCCATTAATAATAGCTTCTAAAGAGTGATTTGTGTACAAGTATCTTGCGCAGTCACTGGGTTTATGTGATAATTTAAATTTTGAATATAGCAGCAAGTATCTCTATTTATCTAAATTTATTATCATTTTCTCGCTCTATTTTGATGGTTGAATTGAGTTTTGCAGGAAAGTCTCGATTTCTAGATCATCGGGCATTTGGGGAAGTCTTCAGTTGGACCAGCCAACTCTTGATCCATGTTTTTTGAAGAACCCAGCTTAATTTGATCCCGGGTTTATCATAAGATTTTTTGGTGACACATGAAAGGTTTTGAGCTAAGCACCTCATTTAAAATTTAAAATTTTAATTTTTTTATGTGCTAAATTGATAAACTAGCTGTTAAGAGCCTTAGATTATGAGATCTAAGAGCGGAGTTGGACTCACACTCGCTAAATCTGATAGATTTGGCATTCCTGTGCATACATCTGTAATTATTTTTGGTGTTCTGACTTGGGTTTTGCTGGATTTTAGTTTTATCATTTTATATATCATTCGGGTGTTTTTTGTTGCCTTGCAACTACAGATCTGAGGAAGAAATATTTGTAGAGTCCAGATCTAGGCCCCGGATGGTAAGATCTGGATCTCTGGGGTTCATCAACATCATTTTGCAGGAGATTATTCAAAAGATTTTGCAGTTCAGGGTTTTAAATTATTTTTTTTTAAATCTGGAGAAAGTTTCTAAGGGATTTCATTGATAAATCTGAAGCAAGTGGATTCCACATTTTTAATTAAGATTTCTGGAAATTTTTTAAAGAAGTTTTGGGCCACCATTTTTGTAGATTGATTTGCTGCCTGGTTTTAGGGTTTGCTCTGCAAATTTCAAAAAAAAAAAAAAAAAATTACAGCCCTCGCGGCCATATCTCTCTGCCTACGATTTCCCCATATCTCCTCTCCATTTATGCAGTCCATTACTTGTCGCCCCTTCCATCAACCTTCAAAACCCTCTGCGCTTCCATAGCTAAGATGCCCTTCGCGCATTCTGGTTGCAACCCCTTGAAATCGCTCCTCAGACTTGCGGATCCCTCAACTTCATCCATCTTTTCCTCCACACATTCCTATCTGCTGTCTCCTTAACCCTGCGACTCCTTACCTCTCCTCGATGTTGTCCATGCTCATTGATCCGCATGTCCAAACCCTTGTCGTCTCTCATTCCCATCTCGTTCTGTCTCTTAGTCCGCTCCCATTCCTTTTCTCCCATCGTTGTCTTGCTCCCTATCTGCTGCAGCTCCATTCACCTGCGTCATTCCTAAACTGTTGACCCTCTGTAAACCCTCCTTCGTCACTACACTCCTTCCCTCGACCTGCAAATGCACACAACGCATAGCAAAAAACATTCCTTTTTTTATGTTTTATGTATTTGTTAGGGTTAGGCATTCCTTTTTTTATGCATTCGATTTTTTTTATTAAGTTTCTTTTGTTTATATTCTTTCACGATTAGGTTTATAGGTTTCCTTCAGAATTCTATTTCATTTGATTTTATTTTTTTAATTTGTTTTGGTTTCATTTGATTTATTTTTATGTATGCATTAGTTTAGTTTGAAATTTTATTGTTTTTGTTAGGATTAGATTATTTCAAGTTCATTTTATTTTAATTTTCCAATTTGTTGTTTTATTTCGATTTCATTTTTTTTATTTCACATTTCTTTTTATTTATGATTTTTTATTTCTGGTTTTTATTTCCCTTTAATTTCGATTTGATTTTTTTTAATTTGATTTTATTTATTTTCTAAAAAATTAAAAATTTTAAAATTTAAAAAATCCAAAACCTTAAAAAATTCTAAAAAAACATTTAAAAAAATCTAAAAATTTTAAATTCTTGGTGACGTGAGAATTAAGAATGAAAAAATTAAGGGATTTGTGCTTAAACATTAAAAAAATTTAATGTGGCATGTGGCCCATTAAAAATTCGATTTATTAACCCGTTGATTTGTTTTACTCTTAATTTTTCACATTAAAGCAATTGCCTAAGGAATAATTGAAACGCAAATTTAAATTTCCTTGGTATTATTTGGTTATTAAATTAATTTTTCATGATTTTTCTATGGTCAAGGTGCGAATCATATTGACTATAGGAGATAGTTAAATGTTCTAGATCTGAATTCTTAACAAAAATTATTTTAAATCTGGAATATCTTGCATGTTAAAGTTTTGGCCATTTTACAATTAATTGTTCATGATCATTGCTTTGTCACATCTATAAGTTTTCTCTGGATGACTTGTTATGATTTAGTCTATGGTTAAGTCAAATTAAAGTCACTGGTCTATAATCATTTATATCTTATAATTGTTTCTTATTTTAATTCATCTATTTTAAATTGACCGAGACTTATTCTACATTTGTCAAGTTGTCCATCATTAAAATCTCTTAGAGCTCGTGTTCCACAGGCTTTCTCATCCATTTATCTTAGAGACTACCCCCCTTGACTTGTCTAAGAGAGAGTCTAAACAAAGTAAGGATTAGAGTGACAGCCCTTACTTTGAGCGTTGTCGCGATGCCTAGACACTTTGTGCGACAACAGTACCCACAGATCATAACCATTGGACTCCTAGCACAACATCAACAACACCTATTGGAATGGAAAGCATTGGACTATTCAATAGATATTCTCCCATGGACAGCTTGATTTATGGCACTTTCCAGAGCAATTTGGCACATTGGCACTTGTAGGTGAGCGTTCAAAGCCATGGGCCTCCACCATAGCAGAAAGTACTTCATGGATCCCCGATACCACTTGTTGATTACTCGTGTTCCACCTTTTGGATGATGATGATGATGCACTTGGTTCACCATGCCCAGCCGACTCCACACATGCACCATACACTTGGCAGATGTTCCAGGTTCTAGAGGATGTCTCTTGCTACGGAGGGAGGGATTATGTCATCATCCTAGCCCTTACAGATGGTTTATAGGCACTTTCAATTCACAAGGAGACCCATGAGGATGTCCTTGTGCCCCTCACAGCCACTTGGGGGCACCACAGGGATTTGCTTGGAAGACAAGGGGCCAACCCCTTGTCCACTATGTTTGAGGTCCATTATCACATCATGGCACACTCTAGACTTCATTAGGCCTCCTCAAAGGCCCAATGACTCACTTTATTGATCATTCGACCCTCTTGAGAGGCTTATTATTGTCTTATTGAGCTATCTTGGTGGGCTTGTCAGCAAGGGATATGATTATTGCACAATATTTTATTATTTAGGGTTCAATTAGGCCAAATTAAGCAAATCGAACTCCTTAGTGATTGTATAGATAGAAGTGAGATGATTCATTTTGATCATCATCACTTGGATTGGGTTATTAGCTCTTGTGAGATTTTCGCTATATGTTTTAGAGGACAGATTTGGATGATATGGATGAATTTGGATGTTTGGATCTCTCTCTCATCTTGGAGCTTCATTATTGGCATAATTTGATGATTGGTTATACTCTTTTGGACATGTAAGTGCTTTTTTCATGATTATTCTTGTTATTTACTTTTGTCACGAATGTTGTTGGAATTTTCACAATACAAGTCTGAAATTTATTGCTTTTCTATATGAATTGGTGGAAATTATCATCTTTTATAGCGTTGCATCATTTCATAAGCCATGTATGAATGGGTGAATGTTCCTCGAGATAATTTGTGTTAAATATATCTTGATAAGTCATCAATTATTGCAAATCGAAGTATAAATTCCTTGAAGTAGCTACTCTCATGCCATTATGCAATGCGAAGTTGTTAGAAGACCTCATTGATTAGGTGAATTCTTTCCGAACAATAAATTATCCTCGACTCCATCTCTCCCAAAGGACAAGGCACTAATCCTCCATAGGTGATCACTTTCGAAGCTTATTTCTCTCACCTTTCCTTCTCTTTCTAGGCCTAACCTCCATAAGTCACCTGGGGCATCATTTATCTCATGTTCTAGCCATCAAAGAACTCCGACCTTTTGCCCTCTACTGCATTGGGGTTTTCTCTAGGGTCTCTCCAAATTTCATGAAATTCCGAAACTGGGATCTCAAGATATTGCAAGCCCTAGGCCAAGGATCATTTCTTGCCTTAAGGTTTCCCTTGGCTAGTAACCTCATTTGGATCTTTCCACTCTATTCCAAGAAGATTTGCCAATTGATCCTCTTCTCTTCCACAACTGGGTCAAGCCCCTCCTTGAGCAACCAATTCCACTTCCTTGACCTAATTCTGGGCCTGCTTGGCCTCGTGTGATCCCACAAATTATTAACGCCTATTTCACAAAGATCACATAGGAGCCAAGTCTCCATAAGGATCTCTAAGTCTAGAAGCCTTCTTGACAATACATACTCTCAAACCCCAGCCCTAAAGATCCTCTTAGCCCTTCCTAGAGAGCCCATCATCTTGCTTCTAAAGCAAGAAACCCAGCTAATTAAGTCTCTCTTGTAAATAGGCATTGGAAACACCTCATTATCTTATTATTGACTATATATTCTCGTGATTCCATCATACCAGGTCTCCTCCCATCAGTGAAAGTCCGTAAAGAGCAAGCAGCCTTAACTGAGCTAACAGTGGGCTATCGCTCCATTGTCTCCCTCGACCTAGTAGTTGCTCTATAGGATCCCCTCCAAGGACCCCTGCTAGTTTGAGCGGTAACAAGGCCATAATTACAAAAGTGTCAACAACAATAGTGTTAGTGTCAAGCGAGCCTGTATTTTCTTTGAGACAAATAGAATCAACAATATCTGACCCATCAATTTCTCCTTTCTTCTAGCAGTCAGAATATATTTACTAGATTCATGGAGATTAAGAAGAAGAAGAATGAG
Organism: Pinus taeda; assembly: GCA_000404065.3. Classification (NCBI taxonomy): domain Eukaryota; kingdom Viridiplantae; phylum Streptophyta; class Pinopsida; order Pinales; family Pinaceae; genus Pinus; species Pinus taeda. The sequence goes on from APFE030652700.1 coordinate 168,338, forward strand.
TCTCTCAAGTATGCTACTTATACATAATTTTGGAAGCAGACCTCATCTACTCATAATAGGTTATTGTCTGCATTGGATCCTGAAAGCAAGCAATTTCAGTAGGTTTTCTTAGAGCCAAAAGTTTCAATTCCAAAGATTGTTGAGGATTATAAAACATCTCTTTTTACTTTTGATACAAAACAAATTCACCCTGTAGACCAAATAGATTTACACAAACAGGCTAGCGGATTAATTTACTCTTTTTTAACAAATTATGCCATGACTATTTCAAAATTATAGAATTCTTTGAGCAATATGCATATTCAGCTCAAGATGGAAAGAATGTCCTCTCTTGCCAAAAGACGCGAGGGTTAAATCTTTAGAAGATATCATCATTAAGTTAGGATAGGATCTTAATGATGTTGATGCTACACAGGAAATTATCAAAAACAGAAATGTTGGCATTCAAGCTTTGCGCAGGAGACTCAAGTTACCCACAACGTAGCATCCTCAAGCTCAAGAGGTGGGCGAGTTGGTTAAAGAAAAAGAGACCATGCTGCGCATGATTGTTGAATAGAATCTAAGGATACAGAAGATGGAGGCAAAGATGAAGAAATTAGTCAAAGAAAAGGAGCAGTTTGTTAGCACTATAACCCCTGCAACAGAGATAGAATCAGTGGGTGATGATTCAACTAAAAAATAGCAAAGGCGATGTCTAAGTTATCTTTGAAGAACAATGAAATAGATAAGCTCAAGAAATCATTGCAGAGAGCAGAAGAAAACAAGATCAAAGTAGATAATGCATACATGTCATAACTATAAAAGAATTACAAGCTTATAAAGCAGCTAGAGAAGTATTCAAAGGAGTCTATCAATGCACAAAGTTTAGCAGAAGCAAAACAACAAATTTGGATAGATATAAATTCTGCAATTTCTGACATATGGCCATCCATAGAAATTATTTTTGAGGAGGAGCAGCTGCTAAAGAAGGCTAAACAGGCTATTGAAGACATCAAAGAAGAGCTAGACAATAATCCTGGAGAAGCTAGCAGAATTATCAAAGTCGAATTCAAAAACAAGAGAGGAACTGGAGGAAATGGGCATCGAGGACAAGAAAGATACGGTTATTCAAGTAAGAAAGGTATTGGCCAAGAAAAAACTGATGCTTCAGTTAGAGACCAAATGTGAGAATTTGGAGATACAAATCATAAAATTTCATAAGAAATTTATGTTCTTGAACAAAAAGGAATGCCTGCCTTGAAAGATTCTCAATGTGAATTAATTCAGGAAGAAGATTACTACATGATATAGCAATAGATAGATCCAAGTTTGCTAAAGTTAAGGTAACTATCAATTGTCAAACTTTTCTTCAAGGTGTAGCAGATGATTTATTTATATTTCATGAAGTTCACAACCTTTTCATCAATAAACCAACATTCGAAAAGTACACTGAAGTTGATGAGACTTACAGAAGAGTAATCAAGTTTTCATGTCCAAATGAAGAGCAATGGGATAAATTTGTTGAACTTATCAGTTAAAACGGGTTTTTCAGGCAACATTTCAGCAGAAGAAAGAGATTTCAGGAACAAAATCAGAAAGATGTTGATGTGGAGCAAGAAGTTAGAAACTGAAGCCTTAATAGTGTGCAGAGTCACAAAATCAGTTCAAGGACCTCTATTTTGAGTTATTTTGATTAGGATTATCCAAATTGTATTGGACAAAGATTTATATTTTCATATGAAATTTGTAATAGATTGGATATTTTGTAAAAACTCTATATATACCTTGTTACCCACCATTTTGTGGGTAATATCCCTAGGAGAAATTTTTTCTCCAAGATAGTCCTCAGCCGACAACGCCTTGCAGCCACCAGTTAGCTCATTGTGCCATTTCTCCGCCATCTGAGTCAACCATGTGGTGCCTCGCCCATCTGCCATGATTGTATGTTTGAAGGTGGGCCTCCCAAACCTAAAGGTATGACTTGTCATTTGGAAACTGAGTATTGTAGTTTGTTTATCATGGGCACTTCTAGGTATGGGTTAATGGGCAAATTCAACGGAAAGAATGGGCTAGGGCTATGATTTTGTCTCCTAGACCCCTTTTAGGCAATAACCTTGGATTCTAGTCTTGTGGGATCTCTTTTACTAACCATTCAGCTCTAGGGGTGATATTTCATGGGAAACCTCAATTTTGGTCACGTGGTCTCGCTCCCTTGTTTGCTTATATTATCCTCTTTCCATTCATCATTTCTCCCACCTGGGTCCACATTCCTCCACTGGGTCCACATAGGGCTAGCTTGCCCCTTCCCCTTGCCCACACCTTGGTTCATGGCCTGGAATGAAGCCCAGAGGTTGATGCAGCTGAAAAGAAAGATAAAAAATCATGTCCATGAATACATTATCCCCTTTAGAAGCGGGAACCACCTAATAGGATTATTGGTTAACCCCATTGGGAGTTTAGGAGACATTAGCACATCCCGAAGCACATTATGGAAGAGTAGACCATTGTGAACTCCTCACCTGTGGTCCATGATTAGGTAAGCTCATTTACTCGATTTCTCTAATGACTTGTTGTACTGCAAGGCTAGGGGATGCATTGGATCTTATGCACGATTGCAGATGGTTTCCATCGTGGGTTTAGTCTCCCTATATGGGATCCTATTCCTCCAGAGGGCTACATTGGCACATATAGGATGAGCGTTGAGAACCATGGGCCTCCAGAGCAGCAAATTGCACTCCATGGATCCCCATAGTCATTCAGAGATTGTTCATCATTCACTTATTGGACAAGGAGGATGCACTTGATCCATCATGCCCAGTTGGCCCCAGATCTACACCATACACATGGCAGATGATCCAAGACTTACACGATGCATCACCTACACCATCATCCTAGCCCTTGCAGGCGATCTACAGGCATCTTCGATTTGTTTGGAGACCCATGAGAACACTTGTGTGCCCCCACATGTCATTTGGAGCACCACATGTTATTACAAGGGGCCAACCCATTGTCCACTGCTTTTGATAGTCCTATTCTTCATTGTGGCACCCATGGACCTCATTAGGTCTCTTAAAGGGCCCTACGACATGCGTAGATTATTATTTGACCTCTTTAAAGGCTTACTTTCCCATTTATGAGATAGTTTGGTGGGCTTGTCATCAAAAGTTGAATTATTAGAACAATATTTTATTTTAGGGGCTTATGTAAGCCGAGGCTAATTTGAACACCTAATTTGTGTATAAATACAAGTGAGATGAGCTCATTTGTTCATCATTACTTTAGATTGGATCTCTTTTTTCTCTTGAGAATTTCACACTTTTTCTTAGTGGATGAATTAGAGTTTTATGGATGAATTTTGATGTGTGGATATTGGTCTATCTTCTCTTGGTGCTTCTCTCTTGTCAATTGTGAATGGTTGGATATACTTTGTTACATGTAAGTACATGCTTTTTGATGTTATTCCTGTTTAATTTCGTCATATAGATTGGATTGGGATTTTCGTTGTTATAGGGCTAACTGTTTCATGCATTTACTACATTAAATTATGGAATTTGTCTCTATTATAGCATCTCTCAATGTATGGGCCATGTAATATGCGCAAAATCTTCTAGGGGTATTTGTATCAAAGAATTTGACCTTGATAAGCCATTTCCTTTGCACATCAAAGTATAAAAGCTGCAAGGTTTCTCCTCCTTGACGTAGAAGTCTAGTAAAGTGATCTAGAGGCCTCCTTGACTAGGAACCAAGAAATCCTACTCATATTCATCATGGACTCCATTCTCCCAAAGATTAAGGCACTGATCTACCAAGGGTGGTCACTAAAACTCATATTCTTTCACCTCCTTCCAGGTCTAGCCAAGCTGAGGTACTTAGGGCATCAATTTCCTGACAAGCTAGCCTTCCAAAAAATTCGATCTCCTAGGGTCTTCTGCATTGGCCTTTCCTCAATCTCTCCTCCAATTTTGAAGCCATTCCGACAATGGAGTTGGGAGGAAAACCAAGCCCTGACTCCGAGATCAAAACTTGCCTTGCCATCCCCAAGGTCAGTACCTCATAGGGTAAACCAACATCTTCAAGTGAAATTCATTCTTGGATCCTTTCCCCACATTGTCTAGGGTAAGAATATCATTGGTTGCTACACACTTTCCTCATACCCTAGACTGGGTCCACTTGGCCCTGTGCGGTCCCACTCCTTTGAAAGATCATTCTTCAAGAACCATCCAGGATACCAATTCTAACAAGGATTTTAGGGATTGCGGAACTCCTTCACAAGTCTTATCCCATAAACCTAACCCTCAAATTCTCTCTTCCTTTCAATAGCATAGTACCTTGCTTAGAAAGCAATCAAGCTCCATCCTTCAAACTCTTTTGGGAAAGGGTTTATTTGGGTCACACATATCCATTAACTTATCCTTCATCGGTGATTCCATACATACTAGGTCTCCTCCCATCAATGAAAGTTCGTAAATAGAAAGGAGCCTTAGCTGAAGAGACAGTGGGCTAAGTCTCCATTTGTTGCCCTTGGCCTAGCATTTTCCCTTTAGGGATTCCCCTTAGGTCCCCTGCTAGTTTAAGCAGTAACAATATTAAGATGACAAAGAATGATATTGTGGCATCATAATTCTTAAGGATACCTCAATTAAGAGATCAACTCAAAGGAATGATGATCAAAAAAGGAAAGAGATGCAACATGCTTCTGCAACTGATCTAAATGAACCGTCTCATAAGAATTGGCCTAGGAAAAAAGAATTTGATGGTGAATATTCATTTTATTCTACTTTCACAAGTTCTTGATCCAAGTGGATATTGGTGGCCACCCGCCAATTCCACTTGGACCACCACCATTGTTTCTTTTAGCTTTTCTGTTTCCTTAATTGTAGCACAATTTACTATTTTTAGTAGTTTTCCGGGTCCTAAACTTCCAGAGCCGTTTTGAGACCCTAAACAACATCCTCGAATAGATTTTTCTAACAAGGTATTGTGCGCGTCAAACAGAGATCGTGTGCCAAAGTTATGACCCCAAGAAGTTGATGTACCAGTTTACCCAAAATGGGGCCCATAGTTTGGTGCTTCATCTCCTAGGATTAGGTTTTTGGATGTTTAGGGTTTTCCATTGTTTCTCAACAATAAATAGGCCTTCGAGCCTCATTGTAACATAGTTCAGAGGCATGTAGCTGCCACATATCTCCTCAGAGATAAGCTACCACCGCCCGAGCTAGTTTATTTCCATTTATGTTTGTAAGCATATTTCAGTATTTTACATTAATGAAATGAAGTATTATTTCTGTTGCATCTCTGTATTTGTGGTTATCTCTATAATTCGTTGCGTTCCTGTTTAAATCTAGATCAGTGGCATTAAAACAATCTACTTTTCTCTGTTTTTCTTTGCATGTCCCCAAAGAGGTCGGGATATAAGGAGTTAGGGCTTGAACTGGTCGAACCTTTGCAAGACTAGCCTCGCAAACCCCGACGGCCTCCTATGGCGAATGAAAAGAAAGAGAAGGGGGCAAGAGATCCTATCAAAATCTTGCTCAAAGAGGCCCTCGAGCGACAAAGGAACGCGATGATGGACAACTTTGCCCAGATCCTTCAACGACTACCCAGGGGCGACACATCTACTTCCAGCAGCTACTCTGGAAGCACCACACCCTTTAAGGTACAAGTTAACTTTGACATTCCCATATTTGAGGGTCAGATAGATGCATACATTGTAGATAAATGGTTAAATCTGCTAGAAGGGTATTTTCTGTTCATGATTTTTCCGGCCGGAAAAATATTAATTTCGCTCTTCTCAAGGTCGCCCTCCACGTCAAGGACTAGTGGGAAACCTACTGCGAGCAGAAGGATGAAAGTACGACCTCACTTTTTTTCAGCCGCACCCACTTGGAATTCATTCCGGAATGCCATCAAGGAGCAGTACTACCCTGTCAAAAGCTATGAGGATAGATACATAAAGTGGACCACGCTATGGCAGGGAAAGGACCAAGACATGCAGGAGTTTACCAATATTTTTCATACCCTTCGCACAAAGTTGGGTATCAAGGATTCTAAGTTGCATTGGTACTCAAATACCGTGGCTACCTACACAGGTACATCTAGAACGAGATGGAGTTCCTGGACATCTCCTCGCTCAGCACGGCATAGCAATACGCTGTCAAGATCGAGCAAAAGTTTAAACAAAAGAAGCAAGACTTTGGATCTACAAATCCAAAGCAAGGGAAAGACACCCCCAATCCACTGAACAAAGGACAAAGGCAAGGCGGGGTGGCCCAAGACAACCCGCTAAAGCCGCAAGCAAAGAACAACACAGCAAAGCCGAAGAAGGACACGAGAAAGAGGTGTGAGTTCCATAAGAGCTCCACTCACAACACAAGTGAGTGTCGAGCCAAGCAATCACTGGTGGCTGAGCTAAAGTATTCGGAATCAGATGCATGTTCAGACTCTGAGTCAGAACCCGATAAGGGAAATGACAAAGGGAAGCAGATTATCGATGGAGAGCCCAACGTCACTATTTCCACCATGAAGATCCAGAAGGAGGAACCCAAAGATCCAGAGGAGTAGGAGCGCCTTTTCCACTCCCAGATGTGGGTAAAGGGCTCCCTGCTATAGTTCATTGTCGACAGCGGGAGCCAAAAGAACCTCATTTCGGCAGAGGTCGTGAAGCGGCTGGGCTTACCGACCATAGCACATCCACAACCGTACACCATCCGGTGGCTTCACCAAAGACAGTATCTTCGTGTGAGCCAGCAGTGTTACCTTCCATACAACATCAAGCCCTTCACAGATGAGGTATTGTGTAACGTTGCTCCCCTTGATGTTTGTGATGCATTATTAGGCCAACCATACTTGTGGAAGCGACATGTTATATATGAGTCGAGGCCTCGTGTTGTTATTGTTACTTTGGGAAATAAATTGTACAAGATACCGGAGGTAGCACCGCCTACCGCCATCTCCTTGGTTACCTCAAAACAATGCAGTAAGCTCATTTCCAAAACCAAAAAAATTGTTTTCTTGATGATACGCCCTCAAGGAAAGAAGAAGACGGTGGCCACAACCTCCAGATAGGGCCCCTCCGCACAATAGCTACAGATCGACAAGGTCGTGGAGGAATACGAGGACATCTTCACCTCCCCCACAGGGATTCCTTTGCACTATCAAGTCAAGCACTCCATCGATCTAACCCCAAGGGCGTCATTGCCCAATGGACCAATCTATCGGCACTCCATTCTCGAGATCGATGAAATCAAGAGGCAGATTCAGGAGCTGCTGCAGAGGTCACATCCAATCGAGTTCATCGCCCTGTTGGAGCCCAATCGTGTTGGTACAGAAGAAGGATGGGACTTGGAGACTTTGTATTGACTATCAAGCGCTGAACAAGTTCACTGTCTGGAATAGGTACCTAATCCCACGGATTGATGACCTACTGGACCAACTGAAGGGGGCAAAATATTTCAGCAAGATCAATTTGAAATCAGGATATCACTAGGTACCAAACGAACCCTCCGATGTGTGGAGGACTACCTTCAAAGCCAAGGAGGGCCTTTTCAAATGGTTGGTTATGCCTTTCGGGTTGACGAATGCTCCTGCAACCTTTATGAGGCTAATGGATGACATCTTACGGCCTTTCACCAACTCATTTGTAGTGGTATACTTGGATGACATCCTGATCTTAAATCAGAGTTAGGCAGAGCACCTCCACCACATCCAACAGGGTCTCTAAACACTGCGGCAACACAAGTTATGTGCCAATTTGGAGGAATGCACTTTTGGCATGATCTAAGTTCAGTATCTAGGATACATTATTGATGAACAGGGGGTGCATATAGATCCAACCAAGATCCAAGTCATTCGGGATTGGCCATCTCCAACCGCTCTAATAGAGCTCCGTAGCTTTTTGGGTCTTGCCAACTTCATGTTGGGATTTTCTCATATCACTTGGCCTTTGAGTCAAGTCACCAAGGGAGGAGCGAAATCAAAATTCTTTTGGTCTGAATCTCAACAGAAGGCATTCACAGAGTTGAAACATCGCCTTTTCTCGGCACCAGTGCTCGCATTACCAAACTTGCAACAACCATTTGAGATCGAGACAGATGCCTCTGATTATGCTATTGGGGCAGTCCTTACTCAACACGGGCATCCAGTGGCATATCACAATGAGACACTTATAGACACAGTCTGAAAGTATCCCACTTATGACAAAGAGATGTATTCCATTGTGCAGGGCTGCTGATAACGGAAGCATTACATTTTGGGGAATGCAAATGATCATCCACACAGACAACCGGCCCTTGCAATTCATACAGACGCAAAGGAAGTTGCAGAATGATCGCCATCAGAAGTGGTCCACATACCTACAACAGTTCCATTTGAATATCAAGTATAAGAAGGGCAGCACCAATCATGTTGCAAACTGCCTCAGTGGACCACCGATCATGGCATTAACCACCGTGCTCAACTCTTGTGGGCACGAGACTTATGATTGGCCACTTCTCTACAAAAGCAACCCAAAATTTAGCCACACATATCAGACACTCTTGGAGGGCCAACATGTTCTAGATTTTCACCTCCAGAATGCCCTGTTATTCCACCTGAGTCATCTTTGTGTTCCTTCAAGCAAGCGTGCCACGATGATTTGGAAAGCACACTACAATCGGGTTGCTGGGCATTTCGGGGTCGAGAAAACAGTGGCAGTACTGCAGAAGTATTTCTATTGGTCAAATCTTTGACAGGATGTTGGGGAGTACATCAGATCCTGCATTGCCTGCACCATTGCCAAACCGACCATCAAGAAGCAAGGCCTCTATACTCCGCTGCCTACTCCTACTCGACCTTTGGAATCCATCTCAATGGATTACATGTTGGACCTTCCTTCTACTAAGCATGGAAACGACTGTGTTTTTGTGGTCGTCGACAGGTTCTCAGAGATAGCCATTATGGCGGCCTGCAAGAAGAATATCACAGCAGAAGCCACTGCTAAACTCTTCTTTGAACGAGTGTGGGTACACTTTGGGATCCCACAGTCTATCATCTCAGATCAGGTTCCACAGTACATTTTGGTCCAGTCTCTAGTTGATGTTGGACACCAAACTCACTAAGTCCAAAGCCTTCCATCCTCAAACTGATGGCCAAACAAAGGTTGCCAACATGATGATCATACACATTCTACGCATGTACAACGCAAAGCATCCACGCACATGGGATGAGAGCCTTCCCTATGTTCAGCATAGTTATAATCGGGCTCTCCACACGTCGACTGGCCACAGCACTTTTCAGGTGGGCTTGGAATTCCAGCCACTATGTCCCATTGATGTGACCATGCCATTTGTAGCTACTCAGGCAGATTCGGCTCATGTCCAGTCCGAAACAAATAAGGCAAACAGCTTCATTTAGCACATCCAACATATATGCCAGCAAGTCCACAACATTCTGGAGAAATCAAATGCCAAGTACAAGCGGCGACATGATCAACATCGGGTGCCACACAAGTTTCAGGTGGGCGACAAAGTCTGGCTGCATTTGCAAAAGGAACGCCTTACCAGAGCCTATTGGAAACTCAAACTACTCTGATATGGTCCTTACACCATTACCAAGAATGTGTGAGACAAAGCATTTGAGCTCAGCATTCCCCCATTCCTTGGCCTGCAACCAATGTTCAATGTGGACCGCCTTTGGCCATACTTTCCACCATTACTAGACACATCTGACATTGCAAAACAGCTCACACTAGCAGAGTTAGATCCGAATTGCATGGAACAAGTTGCAACTGATCGGATCATGGACACGTAGATCAAGCACACTCGCCAGTAGAAGATCCAACTGCATCTAGTTATCAAAGTAGGCCAACTCCTTCACTAGGGCAAGTGGCTCACCAGGGACCAAGTTCAGCAGAAGTTCCCTCGTCTCATGGAGGAATTCAACGCAATGGGAACCATTGCTTCCTAAGGGGGGAGGAATGATCCAAGTGGATATTGGTGGCCACCCGCCAATTCCACTTGGACCCCCACCATTGTTTCTTTCAGTTTTTTAGTTTCCTTAATTGTAGCACAATTTACTATTTTTAGCAGTTTTTCAGGTCCTGAATTTTCAGAGCCATTTTGAGGCCCTAAACAACGCTTCTTGGAAAACTAGAAGCAATATGGGTCCATGGACCGATGTTGCTCATCCCAAAGTTGTAGTCCTCAGATAGATCTTCCTAACGAGGTGTTGTGCGCGTCAAACGGAGATGGTATGCCAAAGTTATGAACCCGGGGAGTTGATGTACCAATTTATCCAAAACGGGGCCCATAGTTTGGCGCTTCATTTCCTAGGGTTAGGTTTTTGGATATTTAAGGTTTTCCATTGTTTCTCAACAATAAATAGGCCTTTGATCCTCATTGTAACACAGTTCAGAGGCATGTAGCCGCCACATCTCTCCTCAGAGATAAGCCACCATCGTCCGAACTAGTTTATTTCCATTTGTGTTCGTAAGCATATTTCAGTGTTTTACATTAATGAAATGAAGTATTATTTCTGTTGCATCTTTGTATTTATGGTTATCTCTGTAATTTGTTGCATTCCTGTTTAAATCCGGATCAAATTCTATTGCAGGGCATGATGAGATTCAGTTGGTAGACAATGGTGCCTCTAGGCACATGACTGGATGTCGTGATAATCTCTCTGAATTGGTTGATAAGAAGATAGCTCCATGGGTGGAGCTTCGAGACAATGGCAAGTACAAAGTCAAGGGCATTGGTTCATCATCCTTCCAATTGGAATAAGGAGTTAATGTCTCCATTAACATCTTACGTGTTCCTCGTTTGAAGAAGAATGTGTTGTCCATTTCATCCCTTGAAGACAAAGGATATAGAATTGTCTTTGTTGATGGTCAAGTTCTAGTATGGAAGAAAGACACCTTTGAATCTAACACGCTCATTGGTGTATGAATAGGAGGCCTATATCGTCTCCTTGGTTGCCCAATTCAAGCCTTGATACATAACACCTCTGATCTTTGTGAACTGTGGCATCGAAGGTATGCTCATGTTCATTATAAATCTTTGACTAGAATGAAGGATTTTGTTAAAAGTAAGATTGAACATGATGGAATTTGTAAAGGGTATGCTCTTGGGAAAAATGTCAAAGGACGATGTACCACTAGTGATAGTAGATCCAAAGGAATCGTGGATCTTGTGCATTCTTATGTTTGTGGGCCTATGTCTAACAAATCCTTGGGTGCTCATTTGTACTATGTCACTTTCATTGATGATTACTCTCGTAAATCATGGATTTATTTCTTGAAATCCAAGGACGAAGTGTTTGAAAAGTTTCGAGAATTCAAGGCACAGGTTGAAAATGCTACACGAAGAAGGATCAAGACATTAAGGTCTGACAATGGAGGAGAATACATATCCAAGGAGCTCATTGCCCTCTACAAAGATGATGGAATTTAGAGGGAGTTGATAGTTCCTTACTATCCTCAACAAAATGGAATTGTTGAAAGGAAGAATAGAACTATTATGAAAGTTACCAAAGCCATGTTTCATGATCAAGAGTTGTCGATGTTTCTATGGGGAGAAGCTTCAAAGACAGTCGTTTATGTTCAAAATAGATGTCCACACCAAATCTTGGATTATAAGACTCAAGAAGTTTTCACAGGTGAGAAACCCAATGTTGAACATTTAAGAATTTTTTATTGTCTTGTTTATGTTCATGTGCAAAGGAGAAAAGAACGAATTTGGAACCTTCTTGGCAAAAGGTAACTTTTGTTGGCTACAATGAAAATTCAAAGGCTTTCAAAGGCTATGTACCAAGACAATGATCAATTGAAACTTGTAGGCATGTCATTTTTTATGAGGATGCTACTTTCTGGAAGTCCAAAGGATCACACTTGAACTCTGATGATGAGATAATGATGGCTCCTAAGAATGTGGAATCGAATCCCAAAGAGCCTGAACCTATGGATCAAGATCCTCCTGAAGAGTCACATGAACTACATGAATTTGTTGATTGACCAAGAGTCACTATACCTAAGACTAGAAAAAGACCAGCTTGGCTTGAAAGAACCTTAATGTTAGCAGAAGGACATGCAGCACCTCGTGGCACTTTCAAAAAAGGAAGAGGCCAAAGAAGTATTTGCTTATGCAACATTGATGAGTAAGATCATTGGGTCTGAGCCATCCACCTATGAAGAAGTAGTTGAACATCATGTTTGGAAAGATGTTATGATTCAAGAGTACCAGTCCATATTGAAGAATGATGTATAGAAAATCATGCCAAGACCTGAAAGAAAATATGTTGTGTCTTCCAAATGGATCTAAAAATTAAACATGCAGTTGATGGAAGAACTGAGAAGTACAAGGCAAGATTTGTGGCCCGTCGATTCTCCCAAAAAGGAGACACATTTGCTCTTGTTGCCAAGTATTCTTCTATTAGATCTATTATTGCTCTTGCTTCTATTATAGATTGGAAATTGTATCAAATGGATGTTAAGACTTATTTTCTGAAGAACAACCTCAGGGCTTTGAGATTCATGATAGAGAGACACATGTTTGTCAATCGAAGAAAGCCTTGTATGGGCTTAAGCAAGCTCCTTATGCATGGTACTCTCATATTGATAGCTATTTGTAGAATCTTGGTTTCAAAAAGAACAATGTTGATCCAGATTTGTACTTCAAAGTTGTTGAAGGTGAGCCCTTGACTTCGTTGTTTTATGTAGATGATTTATTTCTGACAGGGGCAGAGAATCTCATTGTCTTGTGCAAGAGGGAGCTGATTTCTAAATTTGAGATGAAGGATCCTAGTATTATGCATTACTATTTGGGATTGGGAATATGGAAAAATCTTGGTGGCAAGGAAAGTACATCATTAAGACCCTTCAAAATTTTAGCATGATGGATTGCAAGTCCATGGATACTCCCATGGTGACAAATTTGAAGAAGTTGTGAGATTGTGATTCTGATTTGGTTGATCCCTCTATGTATCATAAATTAATTGGCTCATTGAACTATTTATCGAACACCAGACTTGATATTTGCTATGTTGTGAACACGTTGAGCCAATTCTTGGTTGAGCCCCGTCGTGTGCATTGAGTTGTAGTGAAACATATATTGAGATATCTATGTGGCACCATTGATTATGCTCTGAGACATGTGTCTAATGGAGAATGGAAACTGCATGGTTTTATAGATGTTGGTTGGGCTTGATGCACTGAAAATAGAAAGAACACTTATGGTTTTTGTTTTAGCTTGGGCTCTGTTATGATATCATGGTCAAGTAATAAGCAAACTTTTGTTGCTCTTAGTACGACTGAGGTTGAGTATACAGTTGCACGTTTAACTTGTTGTGAAGCAGTTTGGCTTCGAAATCTATTTGTTGGTTTGTTTGATCAGGTGTTAAATTCAACCGTTGTATATTGCGACAATAAAAGTTGTGTAAAGCTTTCTGAGAACCCAAATTTTTGTGACAAGTCGAAGCACATTGAGATCAAGTATCATTACATCCAGAAGTTTGTTCAGAGAGGAGTTGTGAGGCTAAAATACATCCCTATTGATGAGCAAGTCGTTGATGTTTTGACGAAGCCACTATCCCAGATGAAGCTTGCTTATTTCAGAGAAAATCTTGGAGTGGTAAACAATTCCTCCCTTGGAGAGAGGGAGCACTGAGAGACCAAGTGGACTAGGTCAGGAAGATTGATTTTGAGTACTCTCTTAGGTCATTATGCTTTATTAAGAAACCATTCCATATGGTTCAAGAGTTTTGCTTCACATTGATTGATCCCATGGTCAGTTGGGTTCCGACCTTGATGCCATTGGGTTTTGTCTTATGGGATGAGTTTGATGCTATGTATCTTTCCTTATGATGAGACTTGTATATCTGACTTTATGATCTCTCCCTTAGGTCATTATTGAGAGACCAATGGATCGGTCGGGAAGATTGAGCTTGAGAGAGGGAATGAAAAGTACGTCCCTAGCTAGGAGGGAGTGTTGGAAATTGGTAGCTCCATTCCATATTTTCATGGTCAAAATTGAAGAAGAAACTAATTATTTTCTAGCGGTCCAAGTCAGCATCATATAGACAAGTTAGCCCCACCACTTGAAGGGGTTTGACCCTATGGTCTAAACCCACCTCTTGACTAACACATATAATAAGCATTTGTTGACCTCATTTGGCAACACAACACACTCACTAATTCGACCAATCAAGGAGTTATGTTCACACGTCCGAAGGAGAAAGAAGATTGAAGTTTCCAATGACGTTTGACTTATCTTATCTCTCTTTTGACCAACATTGACTTGGGTATTTTAGTTGTTGTTTCACTAAGCATTTGACTGGACTTGGATGCCAAACTTTCTAAGATTTGTTGATTTTTTCTTGACTGAAGAACTGCTCCTGTTCCAAGCCGTTGACCGAGAGTTGACCACAGGTCAACCTCTAAAGTTTGCCCGCGACTTTGATTGTGGAATTGCACGCCAAGTTTCAACCACTTTGACTAGCTACCTCATGCAACCCTTTTGTGCACACTTTCACTGTGAGCTTGTGTTGACGTTTTCTCTCTCATTTTCACAGGTTTTGACCTAGCAAATATTGAGGTCAGAGATTGGCATTTTGACTAGAATATTCTGATGTAGATTTTGATGAATTTAACTCTCTCTCTCTCATAAGGAAAGATTATCGAGTTTTCCCCTTTGTGGGGTTTTGTCCCAAGAATAATTTGGTGTCTTGTGTTCATTGTCATTACTATCATCTCTATTGCTCTACTAAAGTTAATGGTTGAAATTTTTCAAGTGCCACTGCTTAGTGATTGGAATGCTCTAAAGAAGTCAAATTGTATCATTGGAAGCAGTTATTAGTTTGAAAATTTGTTTTGTTTGCACTAGAAAATCAACACTCGTCTTGAGTGTACAGATGTCGTAAAGGAGCAATCATGAATGCATGAGATACCAACTCGGCCTTTTTTTTTCCACCCCTCTTGTGCGCCTTTTATTTTTTCTTGATTTATCTTTGTATTACTGGTCTTACATCAAAAGATTAGAGCTTGCATTGTATGATGTCTAGCAGTTATTACCCCCTTAATGATGAGGCCACTCATTGCTCATCATGGGTGGGACATGCAAGGGTTCCTTCTCATAATATGAAGAGCAAAATGTGCTCAAGAACCATGTGATGGCCATAATGAGTGAGGTTGAGCTCATGCTAGGCATTTTCCCATGTGCTAATGTGTATGTCCAGACAATCTTTGGCATTTTGATCTTCTTTTGTTTTTTTTGCTTGTGGCCATCATATGCTTTTTATTGTTCTTTTAACTACATTAACCTCCCAAGGCAAAGTTTCATGCCCTACCCAGGTATGAGAATGTATCGTACCAAATCCCAAAGAACCAATGGTCAGTTGAACCCGAAGAAGGGAGGTCGAGTATAAGGTTTATAATGTAAAATCAAAAGTAGTAAGTATGCAATAGGGAGAGACGGGACTAAACTATCTAAATTGGGGTTTCCAAAGCAATGCCCCTCCTATACCCAATGGCACATTAGGGGAGGTCCCACTAGATTCCGATGAAAGATTAACCCCCCATTTAAGGTAAGGGAACAAGATCACAATCAAAGCCCCTTCTTCCTTCCAAGTTACCAATTAATCCATGCCAAATGCCCAAATACAAAGAAGCACAAGGGTTCGATTGCAAAATGAGTAAAGTATCATTTGATTAGAAATGTGCTTTTGCTAATGGGCGAGGAAACATATGATTGATGCAAGTGGCCAAGATATGAATGGCACATCATCATTAGCTAGTAGTCGTTGTCAAGGGTTGCTAGTTGGCCAGCTAGGAGAAATGATGGAAGAAAAAATCCTCTTATGGGGTCACACACTTTTGGTGGGTAATAGGGAATATCTCCTCATGTCCCAGTGGGGGTGTCTATGTCATTCAACTATCCAAGTTGATCCTAAACCTAAGGAACTTAAGCTCATTCTCAAAGTTGATCTCCTACTCCAAAACAATTTTCCAAGGAACTCCAAGGAACTTAAGTTGCAAGAGATCTACTTAAAACAACAATCCATTGAGATTGAGTTCCTTTACTACTATGCCAACAATTCTTCTAAATACATTTCTACTAAAGCTTAGTTCTTGAGTATTTTGTCAAACATGTTGAACGTAAACATGAGGATTGTTAATCATTGAATATCTAGCAATAATATCACTAGTAAATTCCAACCCCTGACTCAAGTATCTTGGGAGCAACATTTTAAGCAGTTGTTGAAAAACATGATTTCATGTAGACTCTACTCAACATATGCACAATCAATATAAAACTGAAAGAATGCTTAATATACAAGAGAATCCAAAAAGTCCCACTTGCACATTTTTTATTGGTGTTGAGAGTGTTTCTAAACAAGAATAGAATCATAATTTTGGTTGTGCAGACTCATAGACAAGGAAAGTCTCAATCCATTTCCCATTTTATTTAGAAATCATCAAGGATTATAAATCTTCTTTTGGAAGAATACTATTTAGTAAATCAAATTTGAAACACCTATTCATTGGGCTTAATGTCTTCCAAAGGTTCAACAAGAGGAAATGGTTTCCTCTTGAAGCGAGGCATACAAAAAAGAACTCAGAACAACGAAACAAATCCACAACAAAAAGAATGTAGTGGTACAACATCTGAATGCCAATCCAAGAAATGATAAATCACTGGTGCAAATAAAAATCCAAGCCTTAAGGTACCAAATTCCTTCAAACCTCTATGTTTATTATTCTCCTTGAATTGTAAATATCATGTGCTTTGCCTCACTGTCCAACCTCAGCTTTGGTTCTAGTACAACATTTAAAAAACTCGCATCATAAATGGCAACCCTGAATGATAATTCTCAACTCTAGATCTTCGATTAAAACTTTTATAACGAACTTACAAAGGGTTTCCCGTTAAAGCTAGTCCAAGATGACAATTTCCAGTTACATTCAAGCCTTTCTTCGGGTTAAAGATCGAATCCTATCCAATAAACTATGGAAAATGTTAAAGCTCAGTCAAAAATGAAATGAGTCATGGCCATAAAAATATTCTTTAAGATCCAATAGCCTTGACCTCCTCTTGAGAAAACAAAAAATTGGAAAATCTTCCAAAGCAACAATCAATTAAAGGCTAAAATTGAAGGCCTTGAGCTCCTTTGTCGATCTGCGGCAACCTCGAAGTCTGCCAATCGATGATCGGAAAAATGTTTTGATGCACAAACAAACACAATGTATGGCTGGGGATCTACTCTCCTTCCTTCAAGTGTTCTTCGCTTTGTTCTACCCTTAGTCCTTGGCGAACAACTCCTCATCACCATCCTGGAGCAATCAAACCTATGACATCTAACATGGAAACAAGTTACATTATTAACCACAAGATCAATGATAAATTGTTTTCATTGTAGTTGATCGAACTTATGGCCTACAATGTGGTATTTATAATTTTCACCAATCTACTACAGAGTACAAATCTCATCTCACTCACAATCTCAGCCCTGTATGTGGAACTCAATCTATGCCAATGGCCACAAAATTGATATACACTCGTGCACAAATTTATTTGTGTTCTCTAGCTCATTGCTCAGCTTCTCCGCGAATCTGATGTCACAGATTGGTGACAGACTACCACATGATTGTTCAACCTCCAAGAACGTGGCTCTTACACTACTATATTTCCTTTCAGAGCTTATCATTGTTGCCACAAGAGAGAAATTTGTATATAACGAACTTTGCCTTGTTAGATATTCAATCATAGTGCACATAACTTTGATCTAATGTGACCCAGGTTCAACTCAGCTGTTATGAATATAATTAATAATAAGTAAATAAAATAAAATTA
Source organism: Pinus taeda (assembly GCA_000404065.3). Taxonomy (NCBI): domain Eukaryota; kingdom Viridiplantae; phylum Streptophyta; class Pinopsida; order Pinales; family Pinaceae; genus Pinus; species Pinus taeda. The sequence continues at coordinate 186,136 of APFE030652700.1, forward strand.
ATATAAATATTAAATAATTAAATATTGGTTGTGTTAAATAGTCATTAAGTTAAGTGAAAAGGCATGTCTAAAAGACATGCCTAGTCACGAAAGGACACCTGCTTAGGTATATATATGTGGGTCCTCATTGTAACAATCATTACTAGTACAATTTTTATATATTAATAAATTATTATTTCAAAGTACCTCATGTATTTTTACATTAAGTCAACAAGCTATCAGTTTTTATGCTTCAGAAACTCTCCTTCATCAAGGAGGTGATTAATATGGCTAGGAGCGTCCCCAAGTTTATTTATAACCATGCTTTTGTTCTTAGCCTCATGAAGAGGTACACTAGAAACAAGGAGTTGTGGCGTACTGCAATCACACGTTTTTGCCACAAACTTTATTACTCTTTAGTCTTTGCTTCGATGCCAGTTTGAGTTGACGCAAATGTTTGTTTCTGATGACTGGTGTGATTATAGATACGCGGGAGATAGGACAGGAGAGCCATTGCAAAAATGGTGTACTCTGACACATTTTGGCAGGGAGTAGATGAAGCATGCTCAGTTAGTGAACCTATAGTAAAGGTTCTGAGATTGGTAGATGGGGAGAAGCCTGCAATGGCTTATTTGTATGAGGCCATGGATAGGGCCAAGGAGGCCAATCGTTCTTCTTATGCAAACAAGGCTTTTGTTGGGCTTGATAGGCATATGATGTTATGGGATGTGATTGATAGTCTGTAAACAGGAATACTTCGTCGACGCATTCATGCAGCAACACTCTTCCTTAACCCCGCATTTTCATACAAATGCGCCTTTGATTTTGATGGCAAGGTAATGGAAGGGCTCCATTCCTATATTGAAAGGATGGTACCTGATCCTAAGCTTCATAGCAAAATCAATCGCAAGATACAATTTTATCGAGATTGCGTTGGCCTATTTGGATTTCATGATGCTATTAGGGAAAGGACCCTCTTCATGCCACGTAAGTGACAACTCATCACTCATTAGAAATTAAAATCTTCAATTTAGAATTTCCTTACTTATAATTCTAGATTTTTAAAATTCAATTATGTAACTTTTATTTGAAAGTTTAATTATGTTTCAGTTTTTTGACTTTTTTATTTCTTTCTTTTGTTGTAGATATTTGGTGGCGAAGTTATGGTCCAAGGGCACCAACTTTGTAGAAATTGGCCATAAGAATCATGAATCAAACATGTAGCTCTTCAGGGTGTGAGCACAATTGGAGTGTATTTGAGAAAATACACGCAAAAAAACGCAACAGGTATAACTTTGAGCTTCAGCCTTCAGTTGAACAATTACATTTATTGTAATTTTTAATTTTTAATTTATCACCCTCAAGTGTCAAGACTCAAGACTCAAGACTCATTAGTTTTTTTGACACTCTTACAGGTTGGAGTTCACATGCCTCAATGATTTAGTGTATATGCATTACAACAATATCCAACTTCGAGTGAAGCAAATAGAAGCACCAATGGATCCAGATGCCATTTCCTTAGACAATATTGATGTATTGTCTCGGTGGAGGGTGGAATCTGAGGAGCCCATCTTGGAGGAGTCACCTTCATGGGTAGAACCAGATGATCCATTAGGACAAGGGCAGCAAGAGGAGGAGGACTCGAAGGAGGAGCATGAAGGAGGAGGAGCAAGAGGCAGAGGAGGAGGAGGAGGAGACTATGGGAGCATAAGCATCAACACCATCTGCTATAGATATAGGAGAGCACAGCTCCATACCTAGCACTCATTATTTGACATTAGGTGCAGGGCCAGGGCCAGGGCCTTCTACTGCTAGCGGCAGGCTTGGCAAACAGCCCATCATGTTTTCCCGTAAAAGGGGGAGAGGGCACTGATTTCAAATAGATAGCTGCTAGTTTTACTTGTTTTGCTACATATAACTCGTGAAGATGAGATACTTTTATATATGTGATGTTATTTTGTATTGGTTCTCCACATTTGAGTCCTTGATTGGACAATTATCAGGGATTAGCAGGATTTCGTATCGCCTTTGATGTATCATTTCTATTTGACATCATATATATCAGTGCTTTCTTCATATTTATGTGCCAATGTGTTTATTTCATGTTGTTATTACTTTATATGTTTAAAAATATGAAGAAAAAAATAAATATATTATGCATTTTTTATGCTTGCCGATATTTGTTGATATTTTTGCCGATATCGCTGATAAGATGTTTTCTGGACCCTCGTCGATATTTTGTCGATACCAATATTATCAACATTGGTGTGGATATCTTCATTTTTGTCTTGGAGCTTCTATATCGGCGTATGATGATGATTAGATATTCATGTTCTTACAAGTAACTGCTTTTTTAATGCTATTTTGTCATTCTTTTCTATGTCACATAAATGATGTTGGGATTTTCGCTATACTAGGCTGAAATTTTGTTGCTTTTCTTTGGTGAAAGGGTATAAATTTGCCTTTTATTAGTGTTGCATCATGTTATGGGCCATGTTTGAATAAGTGAATGTTCCTAGAGATATTTCATTGAAATTTATCTTGATAAGTCATCACATATTGCACACTGAAGTATAAAGACCTTGAAGCAATTTTCCTCATGCCCTAATCGTCATGCGAAATTGTTTAGAGGTCTCTTTGACTGAATGAAACCATCCTAATTATTGGAATCTTCTTGACTCCATTTCTCCCAAAGGTATAGGCACTAGTCTTCCATAGACGATCACCTTAAAGCATATTTTTCTCACCTTCTCGCTTTCTTCCTAGCCCTAGCCTACATAAGTCACCTAGGGCATCACGTATCTCACAAGCTAGCCATCCAAATAGTTCAATTTTTGGTCCACAAATGCACTAGAGTTTTCTCTAAAATCCCTCCAAATTTGAAGCAAATCTAACGGCGGGATATCGAGATATTGCAATCCCTAACTCGAGGACCATTTCTTTCTCTAGGTTTCCCTTGGCTAATGACCTCATTGGGATTATTGCATTAAATTCAAAGAAAATTCCTCCTTTAATCTCCTCTCCCCTCTCAATTAGGTCAAGCACACCCTTGGTTGATCAATTCAATCCCCTTGACCTAATTTTGGGTCCACTTGGCCCCATGTGGTCCCATAACATTTTAAAGATCAATCCACAAAGACCACTTCGAATCCAAGTTTCCACAAGGATTTAGGGGCTAGTAATCTCCTTAACAAATAATATACTCAAACCCTAGCCCTTGGAATTCACCTAAGCCCTTCTTAGAGAGCATTTCATCTTGCTTTCCAAGCAAATAAGCCATACATTTGAGCCTCTCTTGTGAATATGCTTCTAGGATCATCTCTTACCCTATCAATGATTATTCATCTTTATGATCTTCATTATACCGGTTCTCCTCCCATCGGTGAAATTCCATAAAAAGCAGGAAGCCTCAGCTAAGGTGACAGTGGGCTATCACTCCATTGTTGCCCTTGACCTAATAGTTGCCCTATAGGACCCCCTTCTAGGACCCCTACTAGTTTGAGCGGTAACATTTTGGTGTCATTATCGGGGACACGAGATGTGTGTTTTGTTCCCCATACGACAAACTGAGATATCATTTTGGCGACTCCATTGGAAGAACAAAGCCCTAATTCTTCATTAAACTTCAAAGTCAATGCTTCTAGGGTGAAGAAAGCAATTATTAAGGCAAATTTAGTTCACCCTCGCAACTCCAATGATATCAATATATAAAGATCAATGACTTCTAAAAAGCTTCATGAATTGTTTCCTGCTTTGGATATCACTTGGGTTCTAGGATACCCAAATGGCCTAGATTGGAAGTTGATGCAAAATATGCCACAATTTGAGGGTGATCCATCCGCAGTAATGGACCACATAGAAAAACTTATTAAGCATGCTTCCGAAGTTAGTGTGGTTCATCCAGACAACCTCATCGAGTTATTTATTGCTTCTATTGAATATAGGCATCGAGGTTGGCTTGCTCGTGTGAGCCTAAAAGCATTTCATCTTTTATCGAGTTGCTCAAAAAATTCAAAAAGTATAAGGACCCAAATTCCAATCCAATGAAGTTGCTTGTGAAAGCCTAGAGAAAGCCCTCCGAAGGGAAGGTCGCAATAGTCAAGATGGAGGAGTTGGAGATAACCTTGAGGATCTTAGTGCTAAGCAGGAAGATGAATCCTCATTGGGTCCACATGATGAACAAGATGACTTTGAAAACACGTGTTGTGAAGGATGACTCTATGGAAAGTGAAGTTGAGACTAACCTTGCCTTTCTCAAGGATATTACTCCCGATGACTCTTCTTTTGTGAACCTTGAGTAAGGTGATCCCATTAGACCCTTGGAAAATGACATTGGAGATTATTTCCATATTGAAAAGGAGAAATGGGAAATTGTTGGTCCTCAAATTGATTGTGCTCCCATTTATGTCATCGACAAGGAGGATGAGTTTGAGAGTGGTCCTCCCTTTCTCCCGGGCATTGTTTATGATGACATATCCATCAATACCCTTAGGAAGGAGAATTGTCATTTTCCCTTGCATGAAAGGGCACAATTAGAGATGGTTGATTCTCCTTTTCGAGAAGACCCTATTTTTGATACCAACAATAATAGGATTGATAAGGCCTTTGCTCATACCTACCTTCCCTATGATTCTAGAAGTATATTCAAATCACTTGAGCCTCTAGAGTTGGATTTTCAGGAAAAGGATCCCATTGAGACTTCACCTTCCCCTTTGCCCTTTTCTATTGTTCATCATCAAGTGATTCCCTCACCCCTTGTCATATGATTTCAAGTGACTGTGAGCCCTTACCCCTTTCCAAGTATAGTGTCAAGGAAGAGCCCCTCATTGACTATACTTTACCTCCTTGTACATACCCTCAAGGTTTTGATCACTCCATATCCCCCCCTCTCTAATGTGACCATCACCTTGAGCAACCTATTTGTTGCACTCCTTCTTTCCCTCGCCCTCTACTCCCCTCTCATCACAACATTGCGGTAACTACAAAGCACAATATTATTTGTAATGATTGTGATAAGAAGTTCTTGAGCATAATCAGTCATTCTACCATTGTGTACTTAGAGGGAAGGCTCTGCATTTCTAGATTGACTCATGTTCCTTCTCTTAAGGATTCTTCTTACCTCACATGGAAACCATATTTTGCCACCTCCCGCCTGCAGCATCCTCCATATGTTTGGGCTTGCATTCGCTTTGGGATTTGTTGCCTGAGTAAGCATATAGGCAAGCGGATTTACATTGATTTGATGAAATATTGGTTGCACTAGCTTTATGATTACACTTAAAATTAACTTTATTGTATGCATGTTAGGGTAGAATGCATTACAAGCTCATTTTCTCATTTAGAACTGACATCATATGATATTTCTCATGGTAGATTAGATGCATTTAGATTAAATTTGCATTATATTTACTTTCCTAATTATTTTATCGCTTAACACCAAGCATGGGTGATCATATACACCATAGAAACATGTTGCCTCGTGTGTTTAGTCTTTGATATGTACAGGTAACAGATCTACGGTGACCAAGACGTTGTTGGTGATCTCATGACCTCCCGTTCAAGTAGCTTCACCCACTCGTCCGAGAGCTCATGTCCTAGTTGGAGCTAGATCTTACCCACCATTTTATGGGTGATATCCCTAGGAGAAAAAATTTCTACATGATGGTCCTTAGTCGGCAATGAACAACTGCTGGCAACCACCATCTAGCTCATTGTGCCATTTCTCCTCCACCTGAGCCACCATGTGGTCCCTCACTCATCTATCATGATCGTATCTTTGAAGGTGGGTGAAGCATCAAAATTGATAGCTTGTTGACTTAATGTAAAAATACACAAGAGGTATATTGTAATAATAATTTATTATATATAAAAATGTACAAGTGATGATTGTTACAATGTGGACCTGCATATATGTACCTAAGCAGGTGTCCTTTCGTGATTGGGCATGTCTTTTAGACATGCCTTTTCACTTAACTTAATGATTATTTAACATAATCAATATTTGATTATTTAATATTTACATTTATTTTATTTATTTACTTGTTATGAATTATATTCATAACACAGCCCCTTCCTTGAGAAGCTTTGTCCTCAAAGTTGTATTGTTGGCAGTTTCCTTCATCTTAACCTCGAATAATTGTCTTCATCTGGCTCACGTCATTTTTAATAATTGGTCACTAGTACCTCTGTGTATGTAATTCACTAGTCACACTGTCTTGAATCAAGGGTTATCGATTGATTTTTTTTTATATAGCTCTAATATATATTTTTTATGTACAAGAAAAGTTGCATTTATTAAAACTGGAATGAGCTCACTCTTCCCCTTGAATTTTGTGAGCCCATAAAAGTAATTTTTAATGACAAAACTTCCAACTGCCGCAAATTTCACATTTAAATAACTTGATTCAGGTATTTTCCAAAACAATTAACAGCTCCCCTTGTTTTATGTCTGGCCATTTTGAATCTAAGAATGGTGCTGCAACAACTGCCCCTCTTCGAAGGCTGAGCCAATCATTTTAAGACCTACTGGAAGATCACTTTCTTCAACTTTGGCAAAACCACATGGCACCACTAATGCTAGTAAACCAGCCAAATTTACATTCACAGTCATTATATCTCCTGTTGAGCATGCTTGTAGTATGCATCATAATATTCCGCTGAAAGGGCATAAGTTCCCATCAAAATTCGTCTCTTCACCTCTTGACCAAAGCCTTTGGCTCGGGAGGAACTGTACATAGATTCCAAATCATCAGCAGGAACTTGACACTCGTACTTGATGCCATCATAGCGTGCTAAGTTGGAAGAAGCTTTAGATGGGGCCAGAACATAATAGGTTGGCAAACCAAGAGGGAAACTTAAGGGTGACACCTCTGTTACAGCAACCCCAAGCTCCTCAAGTCGCAAAACAGAAGTTTGAATGCAAGATATTACTCCTGAGTCTATGCCATCTCCCATTGTTTCACGAATCACACCCATCCTAATTCCCTTCAGTGGCTTAGAATCGAATGCTTCTACTGGCACAATCTTGGCAGCATAATCGAGTACTTCAATTTTACTACTAGTTGCATCTAACTTGTCATTACCAGCCATTGACCCAAGAAGAATAGCAGTATCCATAACTAATGAACCAAGGCATCCAACCACATCCACGGATGAAGCATATGACATCAGACCAAACCACAACACTCGACCATATGTGGGCTTCAGGACCATGACCCCACAAAACGATGCAGCTTGTCTTATACTACCACCAGTATCACTCCCTAAGGAAACTGCACACTGCAACAGCCCCTAAAGCACCACCTGAAGATCCTCCTGGAACTCGGGAAGAGTCCCATGGATTTGAAGTAACCTGGAATGTTGAGCCTTCTTTAGTGCTTTCCATCCCAAACTCATCGAGGTTTGTTTTTCCAATCAACAGCGCTCCGCTCTGATGCAATTTCCTCACAGTTGTGTCGTCAAAGGGAGGATGATAACCCTCCAAAACCCTAGACCTCCAGTTGACGACATGTCTCTCGTGCATAGATTATCCTTAACAGCAATGGGGACCCCTACCAGAGGGTCGACGTCCTTGTTGCTCTCGAGCCTCCTGTCAATTTCCTCTGCGTCTGCCAACACTTTGTCCAATGCATACAGGAAGCTCTTGACATAAGATTCCGTCTGTTGCAGTCGGGTGAGGTATTCTTTCGCGACCTTGACGGTCGTTCGCTCTCTTGACATTAGAGAGTTCCTAATGCGGAGAATTTATGAGCAAGCGTTGTGGTTTATATGGAGTTTTGACGGCTCTGTGGCCATCTAAGAGGCCTTCCAACTGTGCAATCTGACCTGGATGTCACGACCACGATGTGTCATGACTACTATGTAGCAACGATGGCAACCCGGTCTATCACGCCTATATATATATATATATATATATATATATATATATATTGATTCGATAGTAATACCCACAAACGAAATGACTCGATTGGTTGGCACGGCACGCTGTTTGATTGTGACGATTGACCGCGGCAAAAAAACGACTGGCGGGACTCGATGGACAGCGACACAGTTGTGGACATCGAGCAGTGAACAGGTGCGGACCAAAAAAAATGGTGGGTAGGAGTACAGTGGTGTCGGGGATGCACAGCGAAGAGGGAACGGGGAACCTGTGTAGTCATCCTCTGGCCATTTCATTAACTTAGGTAGGGGTTGCTTCTGAATTGCATCCCATTTTTTTATAATATTTGCCACAACTCCGTGATTTTGGTGATAAGCCACATCTATAGCATGCATTAAATAACTCTCATGGATATATGTCGAAGCTTCTGCTTTGATAAGATTACAGACAAACCAAGGAGAGGCCCCTCTAGCAACAATGTGTGGAGCAGTTTGGCCACAACGATTTTGAACATCCAACAATTGATTACGAGTTGAAGCATTTTGCTTGCAATCCAAGTTATTTTGGAAATTTTGAAGAGTAGAATGATGTTCCTGTAAAATTATGCCTATGGTATTAGTGTAGATATCACGTTTATCACTACCAATATGGATTCTTTTTTCATTCAAAGCACATATAGAACTTTCACTAAATGTGTTTTCATTTAGGTGGGTGCTTATATTTAAATCTATTGCTTCAATCAAAATCTTTGCAACATCTTGCCGATCAGCGACTGTTGTTGCCATTAGTGGTGTCCAACCATCACTTCTGTCACAATAGTGGAGACGTGGATCCCATGAACGACTCTCTGAATTTCTGTAATGATTTCCCTTAACTTCGACATGCTTTGACCAGTCTTTCGTTGAGGTTTCCTCACCACTTTTGAAAACAGCCACGACTGTTTCAACAACAAACAGATTAAATTGCGCAGTTCCTTGCCAAGGTATTTCATAAGATGACGTTTGAGGTGAGCTTCCAATGCTTGAAAATTTCATCCCTGATTTTTCCTCTTCATCATCATCAATGTCTTCCTCACCATCTTCTGCATTGTTATGATATTGTTCATCTTCTTCTTTCTCAGGATAGTCCTCATCCACCTCGTCTTCATCCTCATTATCATCATTCTGATCAAACCTTCTCCATTATTAAATGTAATGTTTTGTGCATTATTCTTATCATTTTGATCATGGTTTTCTTCTTTTGCTTCCTCTTGTTTCGTTTCTTCACTATCACTATCATCTTCCTTATTATCGATTTCTACATCATTTTTCTTAGAACATGTTGTAGCTTCTACACATGACTTTTCTAAACACTGAAATGCTTCTTGAATTTTACTAAACTGCTCAACGGATTCAAGACGTGAATGTAATGGCATATTGTGCGGCGAACTACGTTCAAAGACCTGCATGATTATATTGTTCGCCATGGCTTTGATACCACTAAAGCATCAAAACTGATAGCTTGTTGACTTAATGTAAAAATACACAAGAGGTATTTTGTAATAATACTTTATTATATATAAAAATGTACACGTGATGATTGTTACAATGAGGACCCGCATATATATACCTAAGCAGGTGTCCTTTCGTGATTCGGCATGTCTTTTAGACATGTCGTTTCACTTAACTTAATGATTATTTAACATAATCAATATTTGATTATTTAATATTTACATTTATTTTATTTTTTTACTTGTTATGAATTATATTCATAACAGTGGGCCTCCCAAACCTAAAGGTATGCCCTGTCATTTGGTGATTGAGTATTTTAGTTTACTTATCATGGAAACTCTTAGGCATGGAATAATGGTGGGATTGGGCAGAAAGAGAGGACTAGGTATGTGTTGTGGTCCCCAAGGTCTCTTTTGTGATGTTAACCTTGAACCCTAGTCCCGTAGGATCTCTTTCACTGGCCTTTGGCTTTATGGGATGGTATTACATGGGAAACCCCAATTTGGTATGCATGGTCCCCGCCCCTCGATTCACATATATCACTCCCCTTCCGCTCATTATAACCCCTCTCTCACTTCTCTCGCTTGGGTCAAAATTCCTTCACTAGGTCCACATAAGGTCAGACACCCCCTCCCTTTTGCCCACACTTTGGTCAAACCTGGAACGATGCCTGGAGGTTGATACAAAAGAAAAAGAAAAGAAAAAACATGGTTGGCCACATTCAATAGGAAATTGTACCACAAAATGCAAAAGATGGTCGAGACAATCAGATTTAGCATGTGGGCAAAAGCCAATACATGAGCTCTACCCCCTTCTATGGACATCATCGTGGTACCTATAGGCCCTAAATGAGCCTCCTCTATCATTTAAGAACACATTATTGTCCCAACCCTTGCTGGGCAATGAACTGCACCACCTTAAAGGGGGTATCTACTCTTATACTTTGCACATCATGCTCTCATTTCGTTGAACCCCGAGCAGTTAACCAAAGAAAAATCATAAAATGCAAAATGCATATGAAGAAGGGTGGAAAAATCAAGGTCGGAGTAACTCATTTACTATGATTGCTCCCTCCTACACATCATTTACCCAAGTGTGGACTTCCCTTTTTATTGGCTACCTCTGTACCATGGCATGTGACACAAGTTATTCCCCTTCATCCCCTACTCTGTTCCATCATTGTATCACATGCCACCACCATTTGAAGGATGTACCATGGACATATCACCCTCTTTGGAAGCAAAAACCACCTAATAAGATGATTCGTTAATGCCCCTTGGAGCTTGGAGACATTAGCACATGCCAAAGCCCGTTATGGAAGGACATGCCATTATGAAGTCCCCACTTGTTTTCCATGGTTTGTAAATTCTTTTACTTGATTACTTTAATGACTTAATATGCTAGAAGGTACGGGGACACATTAGATCTTATGCAGGATTGAAGATAGTCTCCATTTTGGGTTTGGTCTCCCTATACTGGGTCCCTCCAGAGGGCTACATTGGCACATGTAGGGTGTGTGTAGAGAGCCATGGGCCTCCACAGCAACAAATACCATTCCATGGATCCCTAGAGTCATTCAGAGATCTCTTATGGTTCACCAATTAGACAAGGAAGATGTGCTTGTTTCACCATTCCCAGTCGGTCCCATAGTTACATTATGCACGTGGCAGATGACCCAGGACTTGTATGATGATGTGGCATCACTTATACCATCATTGGAGCCCTTGTCGATGATCTACAGGCATCTTCCATTTATTTGGAGACCCATGAGTTCAATTGTGTGCCCCTGCACCCACATGGGAGCACTACACGTTTATTACTTGGAGAACAAGGGGCACCCCACTTGTCCACTGCTTTTGGGAGTCCTATTTCACTTTATGGAACATATGGACTTCATTAGGCCTCCTCTAAGGCCCAACAACACATGTTATTAATCATTCAACCCTCTTGAGAGGCTTACTTTTTTGTTATTGAACTAGTTTGGTGGGCTTGTCACCAAAAGTACTTGTTAGTTTGCACATTATTTTATTCTAGGGGCTAAATTAGCCAAAATAAGCTAAATCGTATTCATTAGACATTGTATAAATAGATGATAAGTTGTTTCATTCTCTCATCATCACTTGGAATGATCATTCTCTCTTAACATATTTTCGCTATGATTTTTGGAGGATGAAATTGGATGGAGGGATGAATTTTTATGTGTGGATATCTTCATTTTTGTCTTGGAGCTTCTATTTGTCATTCTTTTCTACGTCACATAAATGACGCTGGGATTTTCGCTATACTAGGCTGAAATTTTGTTGTTTTTCAAGAAAGGATATAAATTTGTCTTTTATTAACGTTGCAGCATGTTATGGGCCATGTTTGAATAAGTGAATGTTCCTAGAGATATTTCATTGAAATTTATCTTGATAAGTCATCAAATATTGCACATTGAAGTATAAAGAAATTGAAGCAATTTTCCTTATGCCCTAATTGTCATGTGAAATTGTTCTAGAGGCCTCCTTGACTGAATGAAACCATTCTAATCATTGGAATCTTCTTGACTCCATTTCTCCCAAAAGAATAGGCACTGGTCTTCCATATGTGATCACCTTAAATCATATTTGTCATACCTTCTCCCTTTCTTTCTAGGCCTAGCCTACATAGGCCACCTAGGGCATTACTTATCTCACAATCTAGCCATCCAAATAGTTTGATTTTTGGTCCACAACTGCGTTGGAGTTTGTTGTAGAGGCCCTCCAAATTTGAAGCAAATCTGACAGCAAGATATCGAGATATTGCAAGGCCTAGCTCGAGAACCTTTTCTTGCTCTAGGTTTCCCTTGGCTAGTGACCTCATTAGGATTATTGCATTAACTTCAAAGAAAATTCCTTCTTTAGTCCCTTCTCCCCCTTAATTAGGTCAAGCACACCCTTGGTTGATCAATTCCATCCCCTTGACCTAATTCTAGGTCCACTTGGCCTCATGTGGTCTCATAACATTTTAAAGATCAATCCACAAAGACCACTTGGAATCCAAGTTTCCACAAGGAATTCCCCTCAGCCCTTGGAATTCCCCTCAATCTTTCTTAGAGAGCCTTTCATATTGCTTTCCAAGCAAGTAAACCATACATTTGAGCCTCTCTTGTGAATAGGCTTCTAGGATCACCTTTCACCCTAACATTGATCCATTCATCTTCTTGATCCTCACTATATCGGGTCTCCTCCCATCAGTGAAATTCCATAAAAAGCAGGGAGCCTTAGTTGAGGTGATAGTGGGCTATCACTCCATTGTTGCCCTCGACCTAGTAGTTGCCCTATAGGACCCCCTTCCTAGGACCCTTTCTAGTTTGAGCGATAACATGGACCCACTGGACACATCTGGCCTCGGATGAGAAAATAGATGAATGGAGCCAAAATGAGTGGAACAGGAGCAATGTAGGCAGTGTCGGGAAGCGGGACCACACAACCAAAATCGTGATTTCCCATGTACTGCCAACCCAAAAATCCAAATGATCAGTAAAGGAAATCCCACGAGACAAGGATACAAGGGTAAACATGAAATCAGGCAGTGGAGACAAGAATACAAACCTAACCTACTCTATCCTTCGCCTCAACATTTCCATAGAGACTACCCCCCATAGCCTACTGTTGGGAGACATCTAGAACGGAGAGATCTCGGATCAGAGTGACAGCCCCCAATCTAAGTCGTTGTTGCAATGCATGTACATTCTGAGCGACAATATTTTATGGCGTCGTTGTTGGGGACCAATTGTTGATCCTTGGTTTTCACGACATCCTTCCATTTCATATCATCTTTACATCTTTTCATTTGAGTCGACAATGCCACAACATTTTATGGCACCTTCCTTTCATCATTCTTCATCTTTGCATCACCTTATCCTTTTTCCTCTCACTAATCCTTTCATTTTGTCTATCTGCACCTTTAGCACCTGGACATATAGGTTGGTTTCCTGTTTGGGAGGCAACTCCACTTATTCATCCATTCACAAGAGCTTCCCTTAGAAGGAATCCTAGTAGCTTGGTTAACTCTGCTCTCGATCTTGAGAAGGTCCTAAGAGTTCAATTAAACAAATTACATTCTAGAGATCGTTTATTATTTCTCGGACAGGAAGCCCTCCCTAATCTCTATTTGCTTTTCAATAATTCTCCCAATCAAGACTTCATGGTTGATTATTACAGGCCTTGCAACTTCACCAACATCGAGGGATATTCGCATGATCAGCCAGATGACTCTACTATGAATAGACTTCCGATCTCAAGAGAACAATGCCATCAATATCGAAGCCCACATAAAGAAGTTCAACACTTTCGTACAGAGATATGCTCATGTCATTGCATACAATCATGAAGATGTCAAAATGAAGTTATTTTTCCTCTCATTGGAAGATAATGCACTAGAGTGGTTTCATGACAAAGCAGACAATGCCTTTGATTCTCTAAGAGCCCTCAATGATGCATTTAAAGATAAATTTAGGGATAAAAAATAAGGAAAATATTTGGTTAAAGAACTCAATACTAATAAAAAGAGGGAGAATGAAACAGTTGAAGAATTCAACCAAAAGTTTAATGGTCTTCTAAAGGACATGACTCAAGACTATAGGCCTCCTGACAAGACAGTGTTAAAACAGTATCTGGAAGACTTCAACGATGATACTCAATATGAGGTTAGGCATGCCAAGTCTGCTACTTTAGTCGTTGCCCAGAATACAGCTGAAGAGTTAGAGAAGGATAGGAAAGCTTCAGGTAAGAAAGAGATCCCAGGATTTGAAAGAGGTCCAGTTAAATCTAAGGGAAAAGAAACTAAGGAAGACGAATCGGAATCAGTTAAAGAATTCACTCAAGTAATTATGGAGATGGAAATTGAACATGTCAGAAAAATAAGTGATATGCAACGTCAGCTAATACAAATGGAAAGAAGTCAAATGCGGAATATGCAGCCCAAACATAAAAATAATAATAGGGGTAACAATAATCCATGGCCATGAAGGAACCCTCCAAATGATCAAAGGCCTCCCAATCTGCTTGAATCTATTAATGTTGTTGATGAACCTAACCCTTTTTGCAGACCATGTGAAAGTTTCCATGAAGAAAGTGCATGTGCCTTGGCTCAAAAGATCTTGGATGAAGCAGCAAATGAACAAATAAATCATGTCGATCAAGATTCATCTAGGGAAATTTGTTGTGCGGATATGATTTCTTCATCATTCACCATCAATAATTTTAGTGAATAAAAGGATCCTATCACACAGATGTATGCTAAAAAGCCATCTCTAGAGCAAATTTTGGAAATTGCTAAAAGTCAGGGCTACACTTATCAAAGTAAGCAGGTTGCTTTTGAAAGATATAAGTCGTGATTGAAAGTTGATTGGCCCGCCTAGATTAACAATATTAAAATGTTTGTCCCAGTGCTTGAGCTTCTAATGATTCCATCTCAACAGGCATCTTTCTTCAAAGCTTTAGGAATGGTCCTGGTGCATTCATAACCTTTAACAATGACAATTCCGCACTAAATAAGCACTCACACATCATATCTCTAATACACTAATCTTGTTGAATGGTTTAAGTCACTTTGTGCATTGAAATTTCATTGACATTTAAGTGTCTCTTTCTCTTATGTATTTTGGCATTTAATTGGCATTGTCTAGAGAACATAATCTTGGCACTATCTTAGATAATTATCGTTGGGATAAGATTGTTGATAATCGTCATTGGAATATCTTGAGTAATTGGCATCTTGTGTCGATAATTATTGGGGAATTGTTAAGTAAATAACTGCTCATAATTATTATCATTGGCCAAGTATCTTGTGGACTTAACATTGGCACTAAATAAATTGGCACACTCTTTGTTATAAGATTGTTTCATAACTTATCATTAAGTACTCTTGTTATAAGAAGCTAATCATAGCTTAAGTACTTAAACATAAAACAAGTCTTAAACCAAGAATCACTCATCCACCTTGTATAAGTCTTCTAGGCCTAGGTCCATTAATAATATACCTCCAAGCATAAGCTTGGTTGATAGACATCTAGGGCCACCCTCTCTCAAATTTAGCTTGAGGGATCAGCACCTTTCTATTGGTTAACACGGTGACCTTGCAGACGTCAGAGCCATGGACTCTGCAGCATCGGAGGCATCAAGTGGTTGGAACACAAGGGGAGGTATCGTTAATTCTTCCCATTGGCTTCCATCCCACAGCCTACTCTAAAGACTGGTCTCAAAACAGTTAAGAGGGAGGTTCCACTTACAATAGCCATATAACTTAAAATTAACCAAGATTCGTACATCACACCTAGGTCTTAGAATTTGCATCGCATATAGGTTAGTGAAGCATCTAAATGTCGCTTTCACATTTCCATAGGGACTACCCCCCATAGCCTGTTGTTGGGAGACAGCTAGAACGGAAAGGTTCGGGTTTAGAGTGACAGACCCCGACCTGAGTCGTTGTCGTAGTGCCTATACAATCTGAGAGCAGCAACAAGGCCATAAAGAAGAATTTAAAGAAAGATCACCTCAATTGATATACACACCCTTACTTCAACTTGTGACATCAAAGGTAATATTTATTTCAGATATTTCACTCTTTCTTAAGTGTTGCTTTGTATTTTCTACGTAATTTACTTACATATCAGATTTACCACTTCTGTTCAAATAACTAGCCTTCATCATATCTAGCATTTCCAAGCACTAGTCTACTAACTTGTCAATGAAGCAATCAAGGTATTGGGATAACCTACGTGGCATTAGGAATTGGCCTAAAGTGAGGGGAGATTGTGCCGAGGTAACAATGGACAAATGTCCTATGCACTTACTGCTTAGTGTTGAGAAATCTAGGATAGCTAGATTATGTGATTTCTCTTACTTTGATAATTGCTTGTGATATAATTTTTCTCATCTTGATTAGGTTATTTTTCATCTTAATTATTATTGTGTTCTTTTCATCAAACATCTACCAAACCATAAAGAACATTGAGACAAGAGAACACAAGATATAGGCGATCAGCTAGGGCCAAAACCTCTCCACTTGAGAGGAAAACCAAACCCACAAGAATTATTCTCTTCTTATAGAACCTGCAATTGGCGAATTCCAAAATCTATGACCCTTGACCAAGACTCCTCCAAGACCAAGTCAACCTTCCTTCTTGATATGCACAGTCTCCAACAACAAACTTTGACCTCCCAGTAACTTCGACCCATAGCAACAATTTCTGCAACTTCGACCTACAGCTTTGATGCAGCTTCGACTTAGCAGGGGCATCACATCTTCGACCTTACAATTTCACAGCTTCGACCTAGAAGCTTCATCAGAATTTTGTCTTGCCCAGTAATTGTGAAAAACCTAACAAAAGAGACAGAGAGGCCCAAAACTTCAATCTTGTTCTTCTTCACCCTTTTCCAACTTCTATTTTGAGGAGATCGAACTTGCTTGAGTGTGTATCCAAATGAGGTCGAGTTCCTTCTTATATATAGGCTTTTGATGGGTATGAATTGCTATCTTTAGGCTGACTTGTCCCTTCATGTAGGCCGACTTCATCTTTGTGCCATGACTAGGTCTTTTGACTCTATTTTGACTCAAATAAATTTTCTCTACAATATGTAACATGCCCAAATGGGTCTTCAATACATGACAATGACTCAATCGACTTTATGACAAACCTAGAAGCACTCAATGGGTGCTTGACTTAAAAATAAATTTCCCTTGATCATGAAACCCATGCCTCAAGAATAACAATAATAAATTTATTTTTCTCTTTTCATTAAATACATAAAATCATGATTACATATGTCATTATGAAACCAAACCTAGTTACATATTTCAACACTTAGAACCTTGATCAGACCTTGCTGAGGATACTAATCCGGGAGGTAACATGATGCAAGTGTATGTACCAAAGAGAACTTACTAGTGTGTATAGTTGCTTGTTGTGGACCTTCGGTGAAGTGAATGAGAGTGATTCCTAGCTACAAGGAGTCAGTAGCTCTGGTTCGCTATTTATCATGGATTCCCTAACTGAGGTTTGAGAAACATCACTGGCACCAGCTTGCATTAAGCAGTAGGTATCTACTTGTAACTTCATCACATATATTCAACGCATTCCTTGCTGTACAAACCTTGCTTACCTGCAGATCTGATTTTCAACCTATTTTTTCGTGATGATTAAGCAGCTTCTATACCTGGTCATGCATGGTAATTTTACCTAACAGTGAACAGATTTTGGTAAGCGATCTTCCAAACAAATAGAAGACAAGTGGACAGATTTATGGCTGTAATGAAATCTGCTATAAGAAGTGATTTTCAAATCTGGCTTATGTTCGGAAGTGTGCCCTAAGGCCAGAAACATTGTTCCCTTGAAGTACAATTGTTCAGTACATATTTTCATGGGATGTCTAGTGTGTTTGGCCGAAAAGAAGTATGCACTGCCGTAATTTATATTTCAAATTCCGCACAGGAAATAGATTAATAGATCCAGGAATCTTAAGCCTAAGGTGGAATTTTTGAATTTGCATTAAATATCATTTCAAAATAATTTGAATAGATACTAGATATACCTAAGTTCTAACATATGCATTCCCGTTCCTTCCAACCAAATCTTCCTATAAGCATTCAAAGCCTTTACATGAAGGAAAGATGACATAAAAAATTACATCATGTGCAGGAAAAAAGCCAACTACCATTTCCATCAATATCGTTCTCTTTCTAAAAGTTAGAAAATAATGTTTCATTTATGAAGCAATAGGTCTTGACGTCAAGCACAAGTAAAATAAGGAAATATATTGGTCACACTGAAATATTAATCAATGAAATGAAATAAGTTTAAGCCTTACCTCGACTCATTTGCACACAGAGGGATATAGGTCCAACCAACAGGCTCCACTAGTTCCACCAACTTAATTTCCTGCATATGGAGAATGAATGAAGAATATCTTTATAAATAAGAGATCATTAATGTCAACAAGATATAATGAAGTGTCACTAGGGCTTTTGAGAATAATAATTGAGGACAATGCAAGGAAGCGAATAAGGTGGATCTAATCTAGGCCTATCACTAAAATACTACAATGGTCAAAAAGATAGTGGAGAATAGCCTGGCTCATAAAGGAATAGAACAGCCAGTCAGAAGAAATACAATTAATGCTTTCGATGCTCTAAATTTTTAGCTACAAAAGGAAAAATAATATTCTTTCATTTCCAACTGAATGGATAAAACATTGGCTATAGACTTTAATCATGACTAACAATAATCAGAGTACTATTTTCATTATGTTAAATAAATTACTTATGTTCTTTGGCCTAACAAATGCACTTTCTATTGTTATGAGGATTATGAACAACATATTTTGACCCTATCAAGGGAAATTTATCGTTTTTCCTGGATGACATTATAATTATCAGCAAAAACAGAGAACAGGAAACTCATCTTGACTGTGTTGCAGACATCGCGATTTTTTTGAGGTGACAATTAAATCGGTGATTTTTTCGCTTTGAAAAAATCCAGATTTTATCGCAATTTTCTGGAAAAAAATCACGATCTGACCTGAAAAAATCGCCAGGCCACACGATAGCAAGTTTTTTTGGGTTTTTTTTTTTTATTTCGCACATTGAGGGAAAAAGTGAGAGCTAACGAGGAGAACTCATCTACAAGGGCAAGAGAGGTGAAAGGTGAAGGCATTTAGCATCCCAAGCAAAAAAAAATGAGTTTGGACTAAGTTTCTTCAACAGGGCATGGTTTTTAGGAATGGGCATCAAATTTGACCTTCCTTTTTTTGTTTTTTCCGTGTTTTTCCTTGGGTTTCAGTGACCTATATATTTTCCATGACTTCTGTTTGGATTTGAGTGCGTTTTTGTCATTTTTGTTGCATTTGGTGGAGAGGGTTTTTTTGGTCAAAAATGCAAAATCTTGATTGTTAGTTTTATTTGTTTAAATTATTCTTGTGCTCTAGTTTTTTTCATGATTTTTGTGTTGAAATTTGGTACCGGAGGACAGATGGTTCCCTAAGGCTTTGATCTTTGGCCTAGGGAAAAGTGTCCAAAAGAATTTAATTTTTCTCCTAAAGTGACTTTATAATTTTTATAAAGTCAAATCTAATTTAAAAGAGACTTTAAGTGATAAAGTTACTAAAGTCTAATTTTAAAGTGACTTTAATAAAGTCAAATGTAAAATTAGAAAAGAAAAGTGAATTTGGAAATAAATGATTAAGTGGGTCTTTATTAAAGTGGGGTGAATTAAAAAATAGAAAGTGAGATTTAAATGAGCATTTAATCTCAGCCCTCGATCTCAATCTATTTCAGCCATTGGATTTAGGGGTTCCCCAAAAGTCACTTAGGGTTAGATTAAAAGAGGAAAAGGTCATTAATTCTTTCATGAGCAGTTCGAGAGAAGGAGAGCAAGAGAACAAGGGAGATTTCTGGACAGGGAGGAGAAAGAGACAGCAGCTTGGCACACATTCCAAGGCAGCATTTTAACAAATCCGTACAGCTGAGTTAGCACACAGTGAAAGGCAGAATTTGGGCACGATTTTCTAGAAATTTGTACAGCAAGTGCACAGAAATCGAAGAGCAGAAATCCGTACAGCAAGTGGATGTACCTTGGCACGCAAATCGAGGCAAATCTGTACAGCTGTACTGCTGGTTTTTTTTGCACAGAACTCGAGGAAATCCATATAGCGTAGTTATGGCAACTTGCACGCTTTTCTAGGCAGGCCATACAACAGCATTTAAGGTTGAAATTGGGCACAAAAATCGAGGAGGTCGTACAACATTTATTGTTGTTCTGTTTTGCTGTTTGCAAATTTTTCCAGTTGGTTGTGAGGCACGGAAAACGAGATAAGTTGTAAAAGTTTGCTTGCTGATTTTTTGTTGAATATTTCTCTTACTGTAAAAGCATTTTCCAGAAATAAGGAGCTTTCGAACTGGTTTTCCCCAAGAGTTGTAGGGGGCTTTTCCAGGGTCACCTAGAACAAAAATCAATTTGTTTAAATGTGTTGAATGGCTGTTTGTACCTGCTGATTTTTTATTTCTGCATCTTCCAGCATTCTATAAAATTTCTAGAAATCGTGTTTTCAGCAAAATTTATTTTTCAGTGGTTGAATTATGGATATGGGAAAGGGCATTTAACTATTTTGGAGAAATAAGGTGAAACTGAAAACCAGGGTGGGAAATGAGAAACTTTTACATGGTATCAGAGCTTGAGTGCTGAAGTGCAATTTGGGACAACAAGGAGGAAAATTACAGCCTACTGATTTTTCACCTAGAAAATTCCAGCAAGCTGATTTTTCACAAACAGCAGTTTTATCTTTACTACAATAGTGTTATTTTTCAATTCTAGGACAGCAGGATATCATTAGGATTGAGGGTGGAGGATAGGATGGATGGGCATAACAATTACGGCGTTTGGAAGGAGAGAATGCAAAGTATCTTTGAGGAGGCAGAAGTCCGGGACATCATGATGCATACCACACAGAACCCTGTTGTTGTACCCACTGATGCTATTCAGTTAGCTGATTATAATAAAAAGAACAACAAGGGTAAAAGACTGATTCTAGACGGAGTCAAAGACCATTGCATTCCTCATGTGAGAAGAAAGAGAAATGTCCATGAGATGTGGACAGCATTGTCCAATCTCTACTAGAGTACCAATGAGAACCGGAAAATGGTTCTGAAGGAAAAGCTGAAGACCATTAAGATGGGTAATGATAGCGCAACTGGATATCTCACAAAGATTACTAATGTAAAATATGAGTTGGCAGCAATTGGAGAGGTCATTCCACCCACTGAGTTGATGCGGATTGCAGTGAATGGCCTCCCCCGTTCATGGATGAACTTTGTTGATGGGGTTTGTGCATGTGAGACCCTTCCCACCTGGGAGAGGTTTTGGGATGCTTGCATTCAGACAGAGATCAGAAAAGGTCAGCTTGGGGCAGCCAAGCTAGTTGAGCAGGATGAGGATGTAGCACTGTTGGCAGGAGGCAAGAAAGGCAAAGGGAAGAAGCAGGCTTCCACAAGCAATGGTCGGGGCAAAGGCAAAGGTAAAGGTAAACAAGGTAACACACAGAAGGACTGTTCCAAAGTGAAGTGTTGGAATTGTCAAAAGATGGGACACTATGCAGTTGTGTGTCTGGTGAAGAAGAAGAAGAAGGGGAAGAACCAGGGTGTGGCAGCTTCAGCAGAGGTTGAGGACTTTGCAGATCGTTTTGACCGGGAGTTTGGATTCACTGCGTGTGAGTCCTTTAGTGCAAGGTCACCTGCCACACAGGTTCAGAGGGAGTATGCTTCACGTCACATGACAGGAGTCCGTGAGTACTTCTCAGAGCTTTCAGAGAGTGGCACTGATATGGAGGTAGTACTCGGTGATGACAGAGTTGTTAGAGCAGTCGGTGTGGGGACACTGACATTTCAGAGGGAGTCCAAACCTCCCTTAAAGGTGTCAGATGTTCTTTATGTGCAAGGGATGAGGAAGAACCTCATATCCGTCTCAACTTTGGAGGACAAAGGATATGAGGTACTGTTCAGGGGAGGACAGGTGTTGATGTATTCCAGGGGCACTCCAGCTGATTCAGCTAGAGTGATAGGTGTACGCCATGCAAAGGTGTACAAGTTTGCATTCCAGTCCCTTTTGGCATTGAGCAGTAGTACCGACAGCAGAGCTAGCAGTTCTGAGCAGTGTGAGATTTGGCACCGCGGGATGGGACATATGTATCATGGAGCCTTGAGGACCTTGCGGGAGATCACTACAGGTATGCCATATTTCAGTACTGATCACTTTGATACTTGTAGAGGATGTGCTATGGGCAAGTTTGCCAAATCCCCTTTTCCCAGCAGTGACAGCAGAGCGACTGGGATACTTGATTTGATTCATTTTGATGTGAGCGGTCGGATGTCTCATGTTTCCTTGAGTGGATATGAGTATTATGTTTTATTCATTGATGATCACTCCAGGAGGACCTGGATTTATTTCTTGAAGACCAAGAGTGAGCTCTTCAAGCAGTTTCAGGAGTTCAGAGCTCTTGTGGAGACACAGAAAGGTCGGAAGATCAAGTCCCTGAGGTCGGACAATGGAGGAGAGTACACCCTTGGAGAGTTTGTTGACTATTGTGCGGAGGCAAGCATTAGGAGGGAGTTCATTGTTCCTTACAACCCCCAACAGAACGGGGTTGCGGAGAGGAAGAACATATCCATCGTAGGGGTTGCCAAAGCCATGTTACATGATCGGGGGTTGCCATTGTTCTTGTGGGCAAAGGCCTACAACACAGTTGTTTATTTGCAGAACAGGAGTCCGCATCGTGCCTTGGGGCACATGACTCCGGAGGAGGCTTTTTCTGGGAAGAAGCCTGTTATTGGTCATCTTCGTATCTTTGGGTGCATTACATACTCCTACATACCCAAGGAGAAGAGGACCAAACTAGAGCCCACCGCAAAGAAGGGTATCTTTGTGGGCTACAGTGAGACCTCAAAGGCCTTTCGAATTTACATTCCTGCACAGAGGAAAGTTGTTGTCAGGCGGGATGTGAAGTTCAAGGAGGACAGGGCCTTTAGGTCACGGGAGTTAGAGTATCTGGATCAGCCAGACCCTCAGCAGTAGTTGAGTCAATCGCAGGGATCCAGTGGGTCGGGATAAGGAGGATCCGGAGGTACATCTATGACGATGCTAGGTCCGTCAATGAGCAGTGGCTCGACGAGCCAAAGGGGTGGTGCTCCGGGCAGCATGCAGAGCAGTCCACAGAGCAGTTCACTAGGGAGTCCACTAATGGACAGTTCACACGGTACCTCAGCTTCTACAGGTTCAGGTGCGGGCAGGACGACAGCAGACAGGTAGTGAGGAGTTCAGGCTCCTGATGGTGATGAGGAGGAGTTTCATTCTCCAATGGGAGAAGTATGCTCAGGGAAGAGGAAGCCCAAGTGGCTTCAAGACACCTTGAGAAATGCCACATCTATTGCTGAGCCTAAGAGGCCGGTCAGAGAGTGTAGACCACCTGAGAGGCTTCGCAACCATATGGCAATGGCTACCAGCATCCTTGACTCTGAGCCTTCTAGCTATGAGGAGGCAGCTAGCCAGCAGATCTGGAGAGAGGCCATGCAAGAGGAGTATTCTTCTATCATGAATAATGATGTTTGGGAGGTGGTGTTGAGGCCTGAGGGCAAATCCGTGGTTACTTCCAGATGGCTTTACAAGGTAAAGCATGCTGCAGATGGCAGCATTGAGAAATTCAAAGCGAGGTTTGTGGCTAGAGGGGTCTCCCAAGTAGAGGG
>APFE030652700.1:210388-221134 GCA_000404065.3 Pinus taeda
GGCTTGATGCATTACTTTTTGGGTTTGGAGGTGTGGCAGGAGGAGGGGCATTTCTTCCTGGGGCAGGGGAAGTATATTGTGGACATCCTTGGCAGATTCCACATGGAGGATTGTAAACCGATGTCGACACCAATGATCACCAATTGAAAGAAGCTTCATGCTTCGGATTTCGAGTTGGTGGATCCCACTTTGTACAGGCAGCTGATTAGTTCCTTGATGTATTTGGTCAACACTAGACCAGATATTTGTTTTGCAGTCAACACAATGAGTCAGTTTATGTGTGAGCCTAGGAAGGTTCACTGGGTGGCTGCAAAACACATTTTGCGATACTTGCAGGGGACAGTGGATTATGGTCTGGACTACAAGCAAGGGGATGGAGTGAGATTGGCAAGTTATACTGATTCTGGTTGGGCAGGTTGTGCTTCTGATAAGAAGAGCACTTCAGGGTGCTGTTTTGGGTTGGGTTCGGCAGTAATGTCATGGTTCAGCTAGAAGCAGCAGTCAGTAGCATTGAGTTCAGCGAAAGCAAAGTATATGGCAGCCAATCTAGCTAGTTGTGAGGCCATTTGGCTTCGCAAAATGTTGTTTGGCTTATTTGGTCAGCCGTTGAGACCTTCAGTGATTTACTGTGATAATCAGAGTTGCATTAAACTCACGGAGAATCCAATATTTTATGACAGGTCAAAGCATATCTGGATCAAATATGATTTCATCAAAGACTATGCTCAGAAAGGAGCTGTGAAGCTTGAGTACATTCCCACTGAAGAGCAGGTTGCAGATATTCTTACCAAAGCCTTACCACGGGGCAAGCATGTCTACTTCACAGACAAGATAGGTGTGGTAAGGAACACCTTCCTCGGTAAAAGGGAGTGTTGAAATTTGGTACCGAAGGACAGGTGGTTCCCTAAGGCTTTGATCTTTGGCCTAGGGAAAAGTGTCCAAAAGAATTTAATTTTTCTCCTAAAGTGACTTTATAATTTTTATAAAGTCAAATCTAATTTAAAAGTGACTTTAAGTGATAAAGTTACTAAAGTCTAATTTTAAAGTGACTTTAATAAAGTCAATGTAAAATTAGAAAGGAAAAGTGACTTTGGAAATAAATGACTTAGTGGGTCTTTATTAAAGTGAGGTGAATTGAAAAATAGAAAGTGAGATTTAAATGAGCATTTAATCTCAGCCCTAGATCTCAATCTATTTCAGCCATTGGATTTAAGGATTCCCCAAAAGTCAATTAGGGTTAGATTAAAGGAGGAAAAGGAGAAAAAGGTCATAATTCTTTCATGAGCAGATTGAGAGAAAGAGCGCAAGAAAGCAAGGGAGATTTCTGGAGGAGAAGGAGACAGCAGCTTGGCACACATTCCAAGGCAACATTTTAGCAAATCTGTACAGCTGAGTTAGCACACAGTGAAAGGCAGAATTTGGGCACGATTTTCTAAAAATCCGTACAGCAAGTGCACAAAAATCAAGGAGCAGAAATCTGTACAGCAAGTGGTTGTACCTTGGCACGCAAATCGAGGCAAATCCGTACAATTGTACTGCTGGTTTTTTCTGCACATAAATCGAGGAAATCCGTACAGCATATTTATGGCAGCTTGCACGCTTAGGCAAGGCGTACAACAACATTTAAGGCTGAAATTGGGCACAAAAATCGAGGTCGTACAACATTTATTGCTGTTCTATTTTGCTATTTGCAAATTTTTCCAGTTCGCTGTGAGGCACGGAAAACGAGATAAGTTGTAAAAATTTGCTTGCTGATTTTTTGTTGAATATTTCTCTTACTGTAAAAGCTTTTTCCAGAAATAAGAAGGAGCTTTTGAACTAGTTTTCCCCAAGAGTTGTAGGGGGTTTTTCCAGGGTCACCTTGACCAAAAATCACTGTGTTTAAATGTGTTGAATGGTTGTTTGTACCTACTGATTTTTTATTTCTGCATTTTCCAGCATTCTGTAAAATTTCCAGAATTTGTGTTTTCAGCAAAATTTATTTTTTAGTTGTTGAATGTATGGATATGGGAAAGGGCATTTAACTTTTTGGAGAAATAAGGTGAAACTAAAAACCGGGGTGGGAAATGAGAAATTTTTACATTTTGTTTGGATTTGAATGTGTCTTTTTTGTCATTATTGTTGCATTGAGTTGAAAGATATTTTTGATCAAAAATTCAAAATGTTGTATGTAAATTTTAATTTCATTTGTTTAGCTTGCAATTCTTTTTGTGCCCTATGTTCAAACTTCAATCTTACATTAAATCTCAAGAGTTCATCAAAGTTACAAACATGCCAAAGAAATTGGACCCTCTGTAGGAATTTGGTGAACCCAATGGAGGGTTTGACAAATCAAATTTGACTTGCAAGTTATGTGGGCAGCATATGACAGGGGGAGTATACAGATTGAAATTCCACCTTACACAAAATCCTAGACATGAAATAGGGATTTGCACAAGCAAAACTCCAAATATCATTCATAGAGCCCTCAAATAATTGGAAGATATAGAAACAACAAAATTGACCAAGGCATATCTGAAGAGCCAAATGGCAGGGGATGGAGTGATGGGATTGGGAGGTGATCATGAGCAATGTTGCGAACATCGGCATTGGAATAAAATCGACAAGGGTCCTCAAAACCAAAAAATTATAAAAATCAGGAAATTATCAGTAAAAATTGGAAAACATAGGTAAAATCAAGATACCATCAAAATATCGATAAAAATCGGCAAACATCGACTAGGCCAAAAAATTGTGACTTCGAGATAAAATCGGGATGTTATCGAGATGTTCGCAACATTGACCGTGGAAGTGGTAATGGTTCTTCAGCATCAATTTCTACAACCAACCCCACAGTTGCTTCATCACTTTTTGTTCCTAGAACCACACCTGGTGCACAACCATCTATTAAGTCAACTCTTAAAAAAACAGAGAAGGAAGAAGTTGACAAGCTGTTGGGCATGTGTCTTCTTTGGAGTGATATTCCTTTCAGCCTTGCCAGGAACAATCCATTTTCCCAGCCCGCGATTGATGCTATTGCTATTATTGGCCAGGGGTACAAAGCCCCTTCCTATGCTGACTTTAGAGAGTGTATTCTTCAAAAAGGTTGAATGCACTAAAAGATTGGAGGAGTTTAGGGTCTCATGGGCACAGACAGGACGCACTGTGATGTCAGATGGTTGGACCGATCAAAAGAGTAGAACCCTTATTAACTTTTTGGTTAATTGTCCCAGGGGGACAATGTTTATGAAATATGTCGATGCTTCTTCACATATCAAAGATGCACGGTTATTATGTGATTTGTTGGACGTGTTCATTCAGGAGGTGGGTCCACAACATGTTGTCCAGGTCATAACGAACAATGTTGTTAATTGTGTTGTTGGTGGCAAGATGTTTATGGAGAGGCATCCTAGCATATTTTGGACACCTTATGTTGCACGTTGGATTGACTTGATGTTGGAAGACATAGGAAAAATTCCCTTTGTCAAGAATATTGTTGAATCATCAAAAAGCATCACAAATTTATATATAATCATGCATTTGTGCTTCATTTGATGAGAACATTCACCAACAATAAGGAGTTGGTGTGCCCTGCTATTACATGATTTGCCACTAGTTTCATATCTCTTCAATCCCTCTTGAATTCTATGTGGGATGTGAAGAGCATGTTTTTTCATACGAGTAGCATGCTTTGTCATTTAGCCGCAAACCCGAGGAACAGGCCATATGCGGGCTAGTTTCATACGAGGAGAGTTACTAAGCGAGAGTGCAAGAGGTGTGTAGCATTACTGAACCTTTGGTAAAAGTTCTTCGATTAGTTGATGGAGACAAGACCGCAATGGGCTACTTGTATGAGGCCATGGATAGGGCCAAAGAATCCATTCGCAGTTATTATGAAGATAAGGGGGATGAGGGGTTTGAGAAACAACAACTAATATGGGAAGTGATTGATGAGTGATGGAACAATACACTCCATCGTCCCATTCATGCTGCAGGGATCTACCTAAGCCCCGCATTTTCTTACTCTGGTGGTTTCTTATTTGATGCTAAGGTCATGGATGGATTCTTCACTTGTGTTAAGAGGATGGTGTCATCTCCAGCGAAACGTGCAGAAATATCCAAAGAAATGGAGATATACAGGATGGCAGATGGCACATTTAGCCTTGACATTGTTAAAATTTGAAAATTCTATGCAGAAATTTAAAAATTCTTTGTAGAAACTTGAAAGTTCTATGCAGAAAACTGAATGTACTTGCAAAAAATTGAATGTATTTTGTAGAAAATTAAATGGAAGTGAATGTACTTAGCAGAAAGTTTAATGTACTTTGCAGAAAGTTTAATGCAGTTTGCATAAAACTGAATGCTTTATGTTGTTACAATTACTTAGAATGTAGATTTCAACTTCACAACTTTTCAGATCAGCAATTGTAGATAGAACATACACTTAAAGATTCACATGAAGACAGTCAACCACAAATATGAGACACTGAGAGTTAGGTCCAATGGCAAAGGCAAAACCCACAAGGGGAAAACCCAAATGATTCTTCTTTTATAAGATTTATTCAATTGTTCAGCAAAGTACAGAGAGAGAGAGAGAATGAGAATGAATAAAGTCACCAATGTTTGATAAACTTACAGCTGAGGTGCCCTTTCTCTTTGCTTGAAGGTCTCCTCCTTCTCTTGATTAGATCATGTCCTTCACACTTGCTCCAACTCTTCCTTTGCTCTTACTCTTCACTTGCTCTCACACTTCTCTTGCACACACTCAACACTAGCTCTCCTTCTTCACAATGAACATGCTACCCTCAACTCTCACTTGCTCTTGCTTAAATAGATGAGAAAGAAGCACAATTACAAAATGAATTTATGGCTTGAGCCAATAATAGGAGAATTGAATTCCACGAGGGAGGAGTTACTTGAGGAGAAATGTAACTCATCCCATGAATAGAGAGAGAGAGGTATGTTACCGCTCAAACTAGCAAGGGACCTAAGGGGGGTCCCTAAAGGGAAAATGTTAGCTAAGGCTCCCTTCTATTTACGGACTTTCACCGATGGGAGGAGACCCGGTATGTATGGAGTCACCAATGAAGGATAAGTCATTGATTGGATATGAGTGATCCAAATAAATTCTTTCCCAAAAGAGTTTGAAGGATGGAGCTTGCTTGCTTTCTAAGCAAAGTACTATGTATCTAGGGAAAGGAAGTGAGGATTTGAAGTTTAGGTTTATGAGATAGGACTTGTGAAGGAGATCCCCGATCCCTAAAACCCTTGTTGGAATTGGTATCTCGAATAGTTCTTGAAGAATGATGCTTCAAAGGAACAGGACCACACGGGTCCAAGTGGACACAGTCTAGGGTATGAGGAAAGAATGTAGCAACCAATGATATTCTTACCCTAGACAAGGTGGGGAAAGGATCAAAGAAAAAAATTTCACTTGAAGATGTTGTTTTGACCTTATGAGGTACTAGCCTTGCGGATGGCAGGGCAAGGTTTGATCTCAGATCTAGGGCTTGGCTTTTCTCCCAACTCCACCGTCGAAATGGCTTCAAAATTGAAGGAGAGCTTAAGGAAAGGTCAGCACAAGAGACCGTAGTAGATCAAACTTTTTGGAGGGCTAGCTTGTCGGGAAATTGATGCCCTAGGTACCCCAACTTGGATAGACTCGAAAGGAGGTGAAAAATACGATTTTTAGTGACCACCCTCAGTAGATCAGTGCCTTAATCTTAGGGAGAATGGAGTCTATGATCAATATGAGTAGGATTTCTTAGTTTTCAGTCAAGGAGGCTTCAAGATCACTTCGCTAGCCTTCTAGATCAAGAAGAAGCAACCTTGCAGCTTTTATACTTCGATGTGCAAAAGAAATGGCTTATCAAGGTCAAATTCTTTGATAGAATTACCACTAGGAGATTTTGCTCGTATGACATGGCCCATACATTGAAAGATGTTATAATATAGACAAATTCCACAATTTTAAGCAATAAATGCATGCAGCAATTAGCCCTAGAATAGCGAAAATCTCAATCCAACATATATGACAAAAGTAAACAAGAATAACATTAAAAAGCATGTACTTACATGTAACAAAGTATATCCAACCATTCACAATTGACAAAAGAGAAGCTCCAAGAGAAGATAGACCAATATCCACACATCAAAATTCATCCATAAAGCTCCAATTCAACCTCTAGAAAAAATGTGAAAATCTCAAGAGAGATAAGAGATCCAAACCAAAGTGATGATAAGCAAATGAGCTCATCTCACTAGTATTTATAAACAAATTAGCAGTTCGAATTAGCCTCCTTGGCCTACATAAGTGCCAAAAATAAATTAATGTTCTAATAACTCAGCTTTTAGTGACAAGCCCACTAAACTAGCTCATAAATGAAAAAGTAATCCTCCTAAGTGTTGATTTGTGGTAGCATCGGATGTGCTTTAGCCATGAAAATTGGTGGAGACGCTAAGGCACATAAAATCTCCAAGACCCAAAAATCATTTTGAGAAATTCCATCCAGATGAGGAGTTATTAAAATAATTAATATTTTTTAATGGGCTCCTAAGTCTAAACTTAAGAAAATAAAAATATTGATGGGTATTAATAAAGATAAGGATAAGAAGCTTCTAAGAGACAAGGATCAAGTCTGTTTTAATACTAGTCGTTGATTAGAGACTTAATCTCGACCATTAATTCGTCAACAGGAAAAGTATAAGAAAAGACTTGAGGGTCATTTGGAGATACACCAGCAAATACTCAGTATCCCAAGGAAAATCGATTTTCGGAGAGTGAAATCGATTTTAGAGGGAGAGTTGAAAGGTGGAGGAAGAAGGAGTGATTAGCGGCAGTCTGGGAGCTCAAAAGAGGTGAAGCATGGACTCTGAGAGACAGCACAAAGGGAGATGCAGATCATAGAGACGCGGTGTATGACGCAGAGAAGGACAGGGCAGCGTAGAGCCACGCACAATGACACAGGGCTGATGCAATAGGGAAAGGAAGTCCTCCATGGTGTCAAAAAGTCTCGAAGAGAAGTCTGAGGTGTTTTCTCCCACTATCTATGCAAATTTTTTCTATAAAAGCAATACTCAGTATCCCAAGGAAAATCGATTTTCGGAGAGTGAAATCGATTTTAGAGGGAGAGTTGAAAGGTGGAGGAAGAAGGAGTGATTAGCGGCAGTCTGGGAGCTCAAAAGAGGTGAAGCATGGACTCTGAGAGACAGCACAAAGGGAGATGCAGATCATAGAGACGCGGTGTATGACGCAGAGAAGGACAGGGCAGCGTAGAGCCACGCACAATGACACAGGGCTGATGCAATAGGGAAAGGAAGTCCTCCATGGTGTCAAAAAGTCTCGAAGAGAAGTCTGAGGTGTTTTCTCCCACTATCTATGCAAATTTTTTCTATAAAAGCAATTATTGCTGAAAATTAATAAAACCCTTCTCTGCTGCACCGGTTTTCCCGAACTATGTAGATGTGTTTGATTCTTATGCATATATTTGTTTATGTATAATGGTGTGATACCTGCAGTAGAATTTATTTTAATACTTACTGAAGGGATTTCATAAATAACTTATTGAGAAATAAGTAGGTAAAATAAATTAGCTGCTACAGTAATAAAATTTCTGTTTAGAAATTTTCTGATGGTATCAGAGCAAAGATTCGGAGACAGGAAGGGAAAATCAATTATGGGCCAAGGGCATGATGCAAAGGCATCCACGTTAGGAGACTCGTGCAGATTTTCAAAAGAATGCACAAGAGATAGAAATTTCAATTTCTCTATGTTGGCTTCCATATTGGAAGAAGAAATTGCTTGCGTAGCAAGCTCTGCATCATCAGGGTATGGTATATAGACAGTGGAGCCTCCTGGCATATGACTAGAATCCGGGAATGCTTTTCAGATTATCAGGGGGAAAGAATGAATTTTCAGATCACCATGGGGAAGAAGGCAAAGTGTACTCCAGTAGGGAAGGTTACTATAGTTTTTCAAACAAAAACAAGAAAGTGATTCTGAGCTACCAATGTGCTGCATGTGCCATGACTGGGGATGAACTTAATTTCCATATCTCAACTTCAAAGCAAGGGCTATGACGTTTTCTTCATTAAGGAGAAAGTATACGTCAAACAACCGAGTTGGGAAAAGAAAGTATAGATCGGAATCAAAAGTAATAGGTTGTACAAGTTGCAGCTAGAATCACTAATGGCACTGATAGGCAGTAATGAAGACAAGGATTTGAATGAACTATGGCACAGAAGAATGGGACATTTGCACCATGGGGCTTTGAGAATTCTCAGGATAACTGTAACAGCGGTTCCAAATCTTAGTACTGAACGAGATGATGTATGCAGAGGGTGTGCTCTGGGCAAATATGCCAAAGAAGCGTTTCCTAAAAGTAGCAATAGGGCCAAGAGTGTTCTAGGATTGATATACTCATATATATATGGATCGATGTACACAAAAGCTCTTAATGGTGTCGAATACTTTGTCACCTTCATCGATGACCATTCCAAGAAGACTTGGATCTATTTTCTGAAAACCAAAGATGAGGTTTTCTGTTGATTCAAAGAATTCAAGGCTCTAGTGGAGAATCTGACAGGAAAGAAAATATAAGTGTTGCACTCAAACAATGGTGGAGAGTACGTTGACAAGGACTTCACTGATTTTTGCGCTAAGGAGGGCATCAAAAGAGAGTGGACAGCTTCCTACAATCCGGAGCAGAATGGAGTAGCAAAAAGGAAGAACAAGACTATTGTGGAAGAAGTTAGGGCAACGATGTATGCTCAGGATATGCCAAAATTTCTATGGGCAGAAGCATGCAACACGGCAGTCTATGTCCAAAATAGAACGCCTCATAGGACATTGGGTAAGATTACTCTAGAGCAGGTCTTCACCGGGAAGACACTTGAAGTTAGTCATTTCAGGATATTTGGGAGTTTAGCATATTGTTGTATACCCGAGAAGAAGAGGAAGAAGTTAGATCAAACTACAGAGAAAGGATATCTTGTGGGATATAGCAAAAATGCTACAGCATTTAGAATCTATCTTCCAGGGAGCAAGAAGGTAGCAGCTCGGCGAGATGTGAAGTTCATGGAGGATAGGGCCTTCAGAAAATCTCAAGAAATGCCTTCCAAGGAGCAGTCAAAAGATGAGTCGTTGGTTAAACCAGTTCAACCAGCGGAAGCCAGTACCAGAAATTCTCCTTCAAAACAGGAGGAATCACAAGAAGAAGAAGAGCTAACAGATGTACCTACCACCAGAGGAAGAACGAGCCAAGAACTCCGACAGATTCTACAGGATGCAGAAGATTTCATTGGTGCACCCAGGAACAGTCAAAGGGAGCGAAGACAGCCAGACATATATCAGGCCTTAGCAGCTCAGGTTGGGGAACCCTCCAGTTTTCAAGAGGTCGTCAGCATCAAGTTTGGATGGATGCAATGGTGGAGGAATACAGCTCTATAATGGTGAATGATGTCTGGGAAGTAGTACCTAGGCCTCAGGACAAATCAGTGGTAGGTTCGAAATGGATCTACAAGATCAAATACACTACAAGCGGCAATGTGGAAAAATACAAAGCCAAGTTTGTGGCTAAGGGGTATGCTCAGAGGGAAGGAATAGACTACGAAGAGACCTTCGCCCCATTAGCCAGGTATACATCTATTAGGACCGTGATATCTCTTGCAGCACAGATGGGGTGGGAGATTCATCATATGGATGTCAAGACAAAATTCTTGAACGGGGTGATAGAAGAGGAAGTATACATTGAATAGCCAAAAGGTTTTGAGACATGAGAAGAAATCTCATGTATGCAGATTGAAGAAAGCATTGCATGGGCTCAAACAGGAGCCGAGAGCATGGTATGGTTGAATTGATGGCTACTTGCAAAAGATGGGATTCGTCAAGAGTGATGCAGATCACAACCTCTACTATCTAGTTGTAGAGAATGAGCCTCTAGTCTTAGTATTATATGTGGATGATCTCAACCTAACAGTATCATCCAAGCTAATCGAGGACTGCAAGAAGAATCTAGCCACATAATTCGACATGAAGGATTTGAGACAGATGCATTATTTCTTGAGGTTGGAACTTTGGCAGCAAAAGGGTGAGATCTTCCTTGGACAAAGGAGATATGCTACAGAAATCCTGAAGAGATTCAGGATGCAAGACTGTAGGCCTATGGCTACTCCAAGGATCACCAACTAGAAGAAAATTGATGCATCAGAAGACAAAGATGTTGATCCCACCTTATACAAGCAGCTCATAGGGGTCCCTGATGTATCTGGTCAATACCAAGCCAGACATTTGTTACGCTATCAACACCCTCAGTCAGCTCATGGTGGAACCTAAGAGGGCGCATTGGCCAGCAGCGAAACATGTTCTCAGATACATACAGGGAACAGTTGAGTATGGACTATTGTACACCAAAAGTAATGACATCGAACTGAGTGGGTTTACTGATGCAAATTGGGCTAGAAGTTCAGTAGATTGGAAAAGTACCTCAGGTATTGTTTCAACATTGGATCGGGGATGACCTCCTAGTGCAGTAGGAAATAGAAATCTGTAGCTCTGAGCTTAGCTGAAGTAGAATATATGGTCGCTAGCACAACTTCGTGCGAACCCATATAGCTTAGAAAATTGCTTGTGAACCTCTTTAGAAGGATGGAGGTGACCAGGATCATGTGTGATAATTAGAGTTGCATCAGGCTCTCTGAGAATCCAGTATTTCATGATTGGTCAAAGCACATTGATATTCGGTGTCACTTTGTCAGAGACTGTGTCCA